>CM032642.1:2447765-2672976 GCA_019097785.1 Fraxinus excelsior
TTGCCTGATTCTTTCTGCATTGCCATGCCTTGTCCTTGTAAAATCTTTTCATAACCAGGATGAATTATCTCATCAATTGTCAAGTTCATTTCTTGTCCTCCTAATAAAGGGACTGAAATATTGCAACCTGTTAGAGCTTCTACTAATGGAATCTCTACCGTTAACTGTAAATCATCTCCTTCTCTGATGAACAAGGGATGTCGTTTTTCTGCGACGATAAAGATTACGTCTGCAGGGTAAGTGCCCGGTGTCTCGTTCCCCATGCCCTCGAATGTTATTCGTGTTCCTTTCGTCCATCCTGGCTTCACTTTCACTGTTAGCACTTCATCTTCTTCTATAATTTGCCTGGCAAAATGGAAAGAATGTCTTGAGAGAGTTTGATTTCCGGTTTGTGAAAGATTGTAGTAAAGAAGAATAAAGGGTATTTTCTGATGAATAGTACAATATACAAGACTGACTTCTTATTACACTGTCTCGTCCAATTCCCCTCACCAAACATGTCATTAGGGTTGCATATAGGTCGAGTTCATTTTTTTCATTAAAATTCTAACACGCACACTTTCATAAATGTTTCAACCACCTCAGCTAAAAGAAGAGGGTTTTTAGTCGAGGCGGTTCAACATCGTCTACACGTGGGTGATGAGTTGAAGACATAATTCAAAGATTATAATTGTTACTTAAGTTTTTAGATTAGGTGGTTCAACGATGAAATTACCCATCGTCTGTGATTGCATCTCTTATGATCTTGATCTTCTTGATGCTTCCGAAACACAACTCCTCGAGTGTGCATTCAAGTTGTTGCTCAATTGAGGGGGGTTTAATCAGTCCACTGGAGTTGGAATACATGATGGGAGTTGAGCCTTTCTTGCTACTTGCCATTCTCGAAAGTGAGGCCGCTGCCGATGCCCCATCCACGCTATTCCTACGGCTCATAGTTATCGAGAGCGAGGGTGTGGCCGCTGTCTGACTTCTGCTGGCACTTCCCGACAGCGAGGCCTCATCGACACTGCTCCTACCGCTCATGCTTTTCGACAGCGAGGGTGCGGCTGCCGCCTGATTTCTGCTGGCGCTTCTTGACTGGGACGAGGAGCTTTTCGAGTGTTTATTAGAAGCTTTGTGTTTGAATAAACTTTTTGGAGATCCATGGGGCTTCAGTCTTGAATCTTGCATGGCATCTTTGTCTGTAGAATTCTGCAAATATAATGGATGAAAATTACAGACTGAATCATCAATTAGAGTTTCTATCATAGTAAAACTAATCAAAAATATGTAAATAAGCCGTAGGAGCCAGTATAGTTCAAATAAAACTCTATTAGTCACATTGTGGGGTCCAAATAAGACTCTATTAGTCCGATCAATATAGGATCCAATTAGTTGTAACTCGGTTCGACTCAACTCGACTCTATCATATGCGACCTCGTTGAAGCATATAGGTTTCTTTCAACCATATTTATGGTATCGTGTTTCATATGCTTTCGTATATGCATGTCTTTGTTACTTTTCTCGAAATAAATTTGATATATTCTCGAAATAAAATTAAATATTTTCAGCTTTATAGAGACACATACGAAGGAAATATCCATATAACTTATATACAAAGGAAAAATTATTCAAGATTTCAAAATGATATTAAAATTTAAACCCTAGATTGCAATTGGATGGGAATTTACCTTGAAATCTTCCTCAATGGATTTTGACTTTTTTCCATCAATTTCTGCATTTTTTGGAGACCCATTACTCTTATCTGGGTAGCAACTCGATACAAATGATTTGCATGCTCTACAGACATTTCCAAATCCTAGAAAATGGTGAAAATCTTGGGCATTTGACCTTGAATGTTCTGCCATGAAAAATATCAAGAGTTCTAGAGAGAGAAAGGGCGATGTATAGAGAGAGAAATGGATTAATTAAGAAAATGAATGGTTAGCCAAGCATAGAGCGTTTTATGAGGCCCTCTGTTAATTAAGAAAAAAACAATCTGCACTCTATTTGTTCGTTAAGAAAGAAATGGAAGTTTAAAATTTGTCTCTGGTAATGTCTAGACATTTCTAAAACTGCAACATGTTTGTATCTGAACGAATATCTTTTTGTCCACAAATTTTATACGATTTGCAATTTACTATGGGAACTATATTTATCTAAGATATTTAAAAGATACAATTTTAAAATTAGGAAATCTATTTTAAGATTTCAAAAATAAGGTCATAATTATTTTTTTGTTAATTAATTAGATAATTAAAAATACTTTATTAATTAAATATATTAAGATCATAACATTATAAAGTTTATGGTCACAATTACGTGCTTTGTCACAATCACAAAACGTTACAGTCACAAATTAAAAAATTTATGGGTTACAACTTATTTATCGATCACAAATTATGAAATTAATTGATCACACATGATTTCTCGTTCGAAAATCACATATTTTACAGGTCACAAGTTATTGCACGATCACAAAAATCAAATTAATTGTTCACAACTTAACAAATTATGAGTCGCGATTACAAATTTAATCGCAATCTCACATATTTTTAATCACATATTATTTATTGATCATAAATTAGCTATTTTATTGATCACAAGCTAATCAATTTATTGGTCACAAACACTTTTCACCACCCCATCATACCCCAACCTAGCCCCCAATCCACCACCGGAACCATCTGAACATCACATCACCACCAGCTCCTCCTCCCAGTCCACCGCCAACCCTTCCTCCCAGTCCACCACACCTCCTAATCTTCCCCCCAAGTCCACCTTCCAATTCGTCGCCAAACTTACTTCCTAGTCCACCGCACCAAGAACGGACTCAAAAAGTCGAGTGATCTAGGGCGGGTCATTGATCGTTGACTATAGCAATAACGAGATTATTTATTAATATTTAATTTAATAATATTAAAAAATTCAATTAATATAAACATAAAAGTCATACACATAACATTTTAATCCAATACAATCCAAAATAATCATAATTTTTTTTTAAATTTTATACGTATGACCAAATTTCAAGTTTTTACAAACTTAAGCGGGACAAGATAAAGTTCATACGTAAATCATGATTAAACAGTAAATACAAGTTCTGAACTTAGCGAAGCTGATGCAAATCTTTTATAATAATAATTTTTAGAACTATTTTCGAAAAAAAAAAAATTGTTTTTTGAACTCATAAAACAATATAGAGCACTAGTTAAATTGTCCAAAATTAAATGCAACACAATAAATTAATAAAACATACCAATAAAAGTATATAAGAAGCATAGTTATCATACGTGACTCAATATATTCATTTCTACATATAAAAAAAATCACACCTGTTTACCATAATTATTTTTACATTAAAAACCTTTCCATAATCCGATTATCAACACGTGACTTATATATTCATTTCTCGAGAATCTGACTTTCTGGGATTTCATAGAATTTAGTCAATTTTTAATATTTAATTCTCCAAATCATTTGAATGTGTTAAGATGCGAACAATACTTTTTATGTAAATATTTGTTTTAATTTCAATTCAATTCCACTTTTTTCAGTTTATTATCCTATTACTACCTACAAATCACAATCATTGAGTTCCTTCACTTGGCAAAGTTGGGGGTATTTATAATTTCGTCACATCAATCAGGTCATGTTGTTCTTTGCTTATAATTATCTCTACTAGAAAAATTTAATGTGCATGTGCAAAAGAAATGGAATAAAAATGTTGATCGATTGATTGATGCTAACCCACGTGGCAATTGAAACTACAAAACCCACAACATATTAGATCAAACTCAAGAAAGCTAAGAATCAACGTTTGAAAAGTTTGACTCAATAAATTATTGAATCAAAGAATCAAGACAATCGTCAACAATTTTTTAACCCCTTGATCACAAAACTTATGAACCTTGCTTAAATCGATGAACGCTACAAGAATTTGATTCTTGATAAGTTTGGAATTAATTCAATGAAAAACGAGTTGAAAACAATATGCCTCGTAATAATATCTCTCAAAATTGTGTGTTTTTTTACAGTGAAAATGATAGTCTTATTTATATGAAATCCCTAAAACTTAATTAAAAACGGAATTAAATCTTAAAAGATACCATAAAAGAGTTTTAACTAAAATAAAAGTTTAGGCGAAATTTGAAAAAATGCATCCCAGTTTTGCACTATGCGACCCATAGGTGTAAAGCATGCGGTAGCATAGGCCTTTCTTTAACCTTGATTGTGGTTTTGATATAGAGGCATGTGACTGCACACAGGTTTGTGCTATGCTATCACATAGTAGTACATATTGCCTCCAAGTTTGAGCCTTTGATTCCAATGCATTCCAACTGGTTTCCGCTCTCATGCAACATAGAACTTGGTCTTTGGCTTGTTGACTTCACCCTCTTGGATTTCGTAGCTTGAATAAGTGATTGCATGACTTCATCGACTCTATTTGATCTCAAACTTTCCCTTAGCCTCTTTTCAACATACATCGAACCATTGATAGCTTGTTGTCTTCCTTGGATCCCATCATTGATTAAATCTCAAGAGGGAGCACTTGATATATTTTTTAGTGGGAGTGAGCAAACACATAATAAAGATGTAGTTACTAAACGCGCATTTAATGAGAATGATACGAGAGATAATGCTATTGAATAACAACATTGTTTGGTAAATGAAGAGTTACATACTGAAGATGACATTATAAATGATGTGAAAATATGAATAAAAGGGATAATGAACTATTTTTCCTTGATACTATTAATCCAGCAAATTGGGAAAGTATGACTCAGAACTTAAAGTTTAATTGTAATAAAAAGGTCATGTAAGAGATAATGATGTCATTTTTCCAAAAGATATAGCAAAGAGACACTTCTCCTCTACACATTATGTTCGAAGATTACCCAATGGAGAGAAGCATTATAGAAAGTGGTTGATATATTCAAAAAATCCGGACAAAGTATTTTGCTTTTGTTGTAAGCTATTCAAGAATAACGGAAACATAACTCAATTGGCACATGATGGTGTGAATGATTGAAAAAATATTGGTGAAAAACTTAAAATATATGAAGTGAGTTGTGACCACATCACTAACATGAGTAGATGAATTAAAATAAAAATAAGATTTGAAAAGAGTGAAACAATTGATAAAAGTGTGTAAGAACAAATCAATAGATATAGAGAACATTGAAAATAAATTTTATTCAGGATATTAGTAAAGAATAATATCAGTGGTGAGAACTCTTGCTGAAAATAATTTATCATTTAACAGAAAGAATGAGAAGACATACCAAGAAAATAATGATATCTTCTTAAGCCCAATTCAAATGATTACTGAGTTTGATCTCGTAATATAAGAGTACATTTGTCGAATTCAAAATATAGAGGTTTATTATCATTATCTTAGGCATAAATTTAGAATGAGATCAAGAAAATAAACATTAAGAAACTTAAAGAATTCAAGTATTTTTCTATTATAGTTGATTGCACTCCAGATTCGAGTCACGAAGAACAAATGTCTATAGTATTAAGGTGTATAAATAATTCAACAACTCTAGTGAAGGTAAAAGAATTCTATTTATGATTTTTATTGGTAGATAATGCATCCGAGAAGGGATTTTTTGATTGACTTGTAGATGTTTTGAATAATCTAGAACTTGATATTGATGATGTAAGGGGTCAAAGCTATGATAACGGTGCTAGCATGAAAGGAAAAAAAAAATAGAGGAATACTAAATAGACTACTACAAATAAATCCTAGAGCATTATACACTCCTTGTTGGTGTCATAATTTTAGCCCGTGTTTGGTAGTTATTAAAATCAGTTTTTTAGTAGATTTTGATAAAAAATGATTAAATGTGGTTGAAAAGTTGTGGGTCCTATGAAATGTGTGGTTAAAAATTAATTGCTAACGTTGACTCGATGTTTTAATTGGATTTTAATCCAAACCAAACAGTGGCTTAATCTTGCACTTGTGATATGACAACTTCTTGTTCAAAAGATAAATCTTTCTTTGAAGTGATGCAATGTATATACACTTTGTTTTCATCATCTACTAAAAGGTAAAAAAAATTCAAAGATAAAACCGGTATTTCGTGAATTAAAGATTAAACCGGTATTTCGTGAAAAATGGGCTATACATAAAAAGAAGCAGTTTGATGAGACATTAAAAGGCTTAAATATATTGGTAATACTAGTTTGGAGTGTTCTTGCATTAACTTTGGAAATACTTGAAGCATAACATGGTTTCTGACATTGATGGGGTAGAAATTGTTGTTTTGCAAATGTTTGGGTTGCTAATAGCACTGTTGACTATTCATGTCACCGTTCCTTTTGGTGAAATAAGTTTTTCAAAGTTGAAATTAAGTATTATCTTCTATTAATTATGTCACAAGAGATATTGAATGTATTAGCTATGATTTCTGACCAAAAAATTGAAAAACTTCATTTGAGTAATTTGATTACTAATTTTGGATCTCAAAATGCGAGAAGTGTGACAAGACTAGATGTTTTATTTTGCTACTCTATCTTTTGGATCGTAGAAACTCTCCATTTAAATATATGTTATTTATTTAAATATTTGATATTGCTATACTAGTAAAAAAAAATCATATATAAGAGCCTCATAATAAATAATCATCACCTAAGGCATCAAAATTCCCAGGTACCAGAGACGGAGCTAGGGGGGAACATTGTCCGCGGTACACTATTTCTAGTTAATTTGTAATGTATTTTTCAATTTCGCCCCCCCCCCCAAGATTTTTACTCGTCCCAAAAATTTTGAAATTTTTTATTTTTTTCCATTAATAAATATTGAGTAAATAACTTACATTTTAAAATTCAACATACAAAAATCTTAGATCTAAACAAAAGATCAAATAGTTACTTAAATAAATCAATAACTCAAATCCAATCCAAAATCTAAGTTCCCAATTCTCAAGCCCAACTAATTAAAACTCAATTCTCAACTTGGTTTATGCATAATGCATGTTTAGTTGTTCTTGAATATTTGAGTTTAAGAATTAAGTAGAGTAGTTGCTGTTAGTTTGTGTAATTGTTAGTTATTGAATATTTGAATTTAAGAATTAAGTAGTAGAATAGTCAGTAGTGATTGAATCGAACATTGAATTTCAGTACTATTTTGGTACTTAAAATCGTCGTTTTCAATTCTCTTAGTTAAAAAAAAAAATTCGGGGGCTCCGCCCCCGAACCCCCGGGAGGGGGCCTGCCCCCCTCCACCCCCCGTATTTTCGACCCCCCAACTTCAAAACATGGCTACGTCCCTGCCAGGTACAACCCTGGATCCAATGTTCATGAGCATTTAAAATCAATACAAAATGTGCAAAAATTAATAAACTATAAACAATTAGAGTGGGTTCAATTACATACATGCCTATGAGGTAAGCAATGCGTCAATCAACTAAACAATACACAATGAAAGAGACTATGCAAGGTTTGCAATATACTCAAGTTGTAGTGCATGTTTGAGGCAATTGACATTCTGTGAAATGATTCTTTCATTGGTATTACTTCAGCCAAGATATTTTGTAAACCAGTAGATTTAACAGTGTTGCAATAGATACGCTTAGTCAAATTTTTTATTTACACGCTTATAAATATTTCTTTTCAGCTTTTGGTCAAACGACCATATGCCTACTATAGCTAGACATTGACACAATTCAGCTTGACCAGTGGATCGTTAAGACGAGATGACATGTCAACCATCCGATGGATACTGGCTCTCCTCTATTGGTATAAACATTCACTTGGGGTCGATGATCAATAGAAAATGTATTATTCTGAGTCTTAGTTTGAAAACTCTTGTAAATCTCTCTCTTGGACGGTTCTTTGCATAGTGACGAGCTCGAGTTATCTATGAGACCCCAGATTAGGCCATTAGTGCCGAACTGGGTTAACAATTTCGTGTTCTTTGTGTTAATTTCTTTTATGCTATTTATTAGTTCATGCTTGTGTATGTCGATTTTATGCATTCTGTGGGTGATTCGAACCCAACAACTGGTATCAAGCCTATTTTGGGGTTCTTGAGTATTTTTTTGGTTTCTGAAAAATTCCAATTAAAACATCCTTACTAAAATCTGTTTTTCCAAAATCGGCAATCCGTGAAATTTTGAAACCAGTTACACGTTTTGCTTTAGGTCATATTCTGGTTTCTTAAACCAATTTTGGATTGGAGTACACTGGCTGGAAAATTAGAGGATTCTGCAGACCTATAAAAGTACCCGCAGTGTTGTTAAATTGTTTAACGCCTACTGATATTGTTTGATCAAGTGTTTCAGGTTGTATTACTGTAATTGTTCCACTGAATTGGAGGTGGACATGCTGGATTCTTAGCTTCTTGATAAGAAACTGATACTAAGGAGGGTAACACTGTTTTACAACGGTTTTTGGTGAGATCTTTCTAATACTGATATAACTCCTGAAATTAATTCTTACTGTCTAGTGCAAATTTGTCTGTTGTTGCATGCTATATTGATATATGTTATAATTTAGATTGCATAACTTTTGATTGACGAATTATTAGTTATTGCTGAATGTTACACATACTTGGACTGCATAACTTTTAATTGACGAATTACCTATTATTGCTGATTATCGCACACACATGCAGCACACACATAACTCAATGTAATTTGACTTTCATTTCACCCGTTTAATTCGGAGATTGTTTCTTGACTGATTTGTAAAACCTAATTGTTTTTCCAAAAACTTTTTCTGCCTATTTTTTTAGGAAATCTGTAAATTAAGATTACCAAATGGTCTCGAGTTCAAGTCACCATTTTACTGAATCTGTTATGGGTTCGAGGGTCTAACTATCACAATTCAATGGAAATGGGGACTACTCGATATGGAAGTAGAAAATTAGGGCTATTTTAGTCCAACAAAGGGTTGCTAAAGCTTTTGACGATCCTAAAACATTTTCTGTTGAATTAAAAGCTAAACCTGCTGAAATTGAGAAAATGAATGAGATTGCATATAGTTCTATAATTTTGCATTTACATGATGATATTGTTAGACAAGTTGATGAAGCTAAGAATGCTACGAATTTATGGACCGCACTTGATGCTTTATTCATACTAAGACATTGCCAAATAGGATTTACCTCTTGGAGAAATTGTTTAGTTATATGATGGACACGGGAAAATACTTAGATTTGAATCTAAGTGATTTTAGTATAATTGTGAAGAGTCTTGCATGTGATGAGAAGAAATTTGATGATGAAGATTTGGCTATCATCTTATTGAATTCTCTACTTAACTCTTACAAGGATGTGAGAAATGCAATAAAATACTCGAGGGACAAATTATCACAAGCAATTGTTATAGATGCCTTAAGATCCAGAGATTTAGAGGTAAAAAAGGAATCAAAAGATGCTAGGGAAGAAATTATGTTAGTAATTAGGAGAAATGAAAGGAGAGAGAATAACTTTCAAGAAAGGAAAGTTGAAGGGAAGTCAAATGGGATAAATGATACGAACTCGAGAGCGAGATTAGCGTGAAAATTGCAAAATTAATTGAAAACATTGGAAAAGTCCAAATTTAGGTTGTAGACGGTAGAATCTCGACTTGCAAATTGTTGAACCAAGCAACCAAACAAAAACGAAGTTTAAATGACATCTTGATTACAAAATCAATAAACCTCGATTTGCGAACGTCACAAATGATGTCTAATCCTTTGATAAGTTATAAGGACTGAACGCCACAAATATAACAATATTTGATAAGTTTGGTACATGTTCAATCAAGAACAAAAAGAAAGATATCTCATTTAATTCATAATGTCAAAAAAAAGTTCTTTTTACAATGAAATAAAGTTTTCTATATATACTAAACCTAGGAAAATATGGAAAAATGAAAAAATATCACTTAAATATTAAAAGAATCTCGCATAAACTAAAATTCTAACAAAATAAGGAAACTCTAAAAAATTAAAATTCTCACCAAATTGTTCTCGACATGTTTTTGTACGATCACAAGTTCAAAAGTACCATACGCCCGCGTAACCTTTTGCATAATTCTGTGCCATTTCCGAAATATACTCATTGGCGAAAATCCGACAATCGAGTTGAAAGTTACGCCAGTTTTCATCCACGCTACTTGTTTCCTTTCCAAATGTCTTCCAAACCTTGAATCCAACTCGTTTCGGCCCCGAGCCCTTCACGAAACTCGAACTTTGACTTGTCAACTTCTTCAATTTGGACTTCAAAACTGGACCAATTGATTGCATATCCCGGATCATATCACTAAATCCAAAGGTAAAAGTAACAAGAAGTGTTATGGCTATGGGAAGCTAGGACACTTTAAGAGAGATTACTTCGAGTGGAAAGGAAGAAAAATGATCAAAACGATATGGAATTAAACAATGCTGCTGTTGGTCATGAATTGGATAGCTTGCATGGTGTGACATTGTCTTGTGAAGACATTAGTCAAGATTGGATTTTAGATTCAGGCTGTATATTTCATATGAGTTTTGTAAGGTCATGGTTTTACAATTATAGGGAAGTTGAACCTATAAAGGTTTATATGAGTGATAATAATTATCAGATTATTAATGGTATTGGGGACATAGCCATCAAGATGTATGATGGTAATGTCAGGCAGTTAAAGAATGTAAGATGTGTCCCTAATCTTATATCGTTGGAAGTCCTTGAGGATGAAGGATATGCCTTCACATCTAAAAATAATACACTAAGAATCATGAGAGGTTACCTAGTTGTAATGAAAGGATCTAAGAAAAATGGATTGTACTACTAGAAGGATGATGTTATTGCTTCACAAAAAGCTAATCTCATTAGTGTTACTAATGATAAATCTAAATTGAGGCACAAAAGAATGGGGCATATAGGAAATAATTGTTTGAAGCAATTGAGTGACCAAAAGTCAATTGGTGAAGGTCTTGTTGAACCTTCAAACTTTTGTGGGACATGTTGGAAAAGCCTCACACGGTGAGTTTTGAGACAGGTTCACATACAATGAAGAGACTTTTGGATTATGTCTATGCAGATTTGTGCGGGCCTATAGAGCAACACACCTTTGGTGGAAATAAGTATTTTCTGTCCTTTGTAGATGATTACTCTAGAAAAGTATGGGTTTACCCTTAAAGGCTAAATGTAAGACTTTTCATAAATTTCAGACTTGGTTTAAAAGTGTGTAAAATCAATTGGATAAGAAGTTAAAAACTCTAAGGACAAATAACGGTCTAGAGTTTTGTAATGCGGAATTTGATAACTTTTGTAAGTAAAAGGGAATCATGATACAAATGACAGTTAAGTGCACACCTCAACAAAAAGGGGTTGCGAAAAGAATGAATATGACCTTGATGAATAAGGTCAAGTGCATGCTAATTAGTTTAGGCTTTGCTAAGGGGCTTTGGGCTGAAGCTTTATGCACAACAACATATTTGATGAATAGATCTCCGTCTAATTCTGTCGAGTTTAAGACTCCTCAAGAACTATGGACTGAAAGCCTCCGAATTTAACACATTAGGGTGTTTGGGTGTGTAGCGGATGCACATGGTTGGAGCCAAGGGCTATTAAATGTGTTATGTTAGGCTATTCTAATGGGGTTAAAGGTTATAGGTTGCTTTATGGATAACATGTATTAAGATGATGATTCTAAAATAATTGAATCTTATTAGAAACTTTAAAATGAGGCGAAGTTGTCAAAATATGTCTTCACTCAATTTGATGATTATGAACCTATGATTGATGAGGATTGATGTACCTCATGGTGGATCTGAAACAGAAACTTATACCTCGATAATTGAAGCGATCTTATCCCTGATTACCTATTGGTTAGAGGACTGTACAATGTAAGTGGATTTACAAACTAGGTGGAGGGATTGACTATATTGAGATGTTTTCCTTTGTCATTGAACATAAAATAATTAGATTGTTTTTTTAGCATTAGTTGTTCAAATTTTTGGGAACTTGAACCACTAAATGTTAAAACTGTTTTCCTACATTGGGAATTGGAGGAAAATATCTCTGTGTCAACCCTTTATCTTTGAGTTGGAGTAAAGTGGACCTTGTTTGTAAATTAGAGATGTTTGATAGGTTGATTTTTTATGATGAGTGGATGTTGACTTTGTGGGTAACAAAGGTACGAGGATATTCACTACTACCTATTTCTTTACATTGGGTGATAACTGTATAAAAAATGAAATATGCGATAGAATGCATTTGTTGAAAGAATTTTGTATGATTTGAATTTTCTGCATGATACTCTTATTATTCTCATTGATAGTCAAAGTATATTATTAAATGGTAATATTTTTGTCCATCATGGGAGGACAACATATGTCAAGGTGAAGTATCATTTTTTCTGAAAAATAAGTCTTCAGGTGAAGTTAATCTTGAGAAAATTCATGTTGATTAATATCCATAAGATATGGGAACTAAAATATTTTCAACTGGTAAGTTTAAAGCTTAATTATCGATTTGACATATTGATAATGGATCATTCTTTTGCAGGTACTTGGGCGATGATGTAGGGTAATATTTTCATCCTATGCATTGTAGCGACTAGAGAGAATGATGGGTTTTAAGAATCAAGGTGAAGATTGTAGGTTGTGGTTCTTAAAAATACAACTTTATAAGTGGAAACACGCTTTTCTTTGGTGGCTCTATCCATGTGGCTCATTAGTCTTCACTTGAATTTGTGCTTCTTGTGAATTATTTGGACCGTTGATTAAGATCAACGATTGAAGACTTGTGGATAAATATTTCTCAAGGCAATTGTACCGTCACTTTCTCTCTCTCACGTTTTTGGTCTCCAGTTCATTGGCTTTCAGATTTCTCTTTGGCAAATGCAATTTTTTATAGTTCTTCGAGGGTTTTACTCCTTGTTTTTTGAATATATTGCCTTGGTGATCTTGTGTTGGCTGTAATACCCTTTGTAGCTGAGCCTATAAACGTGTATAATAGTGTGTAGTGTTCAGTTTTTAGTTTCTCTTAGGGGTTTCCGGTAAATCTGCACTACAAGGCTGTGAGATGTTGTTCTTGGGTTGATTAGGTATTTTGAGAGATCCACTTGGGGTCGATGATCAATAAAAAGTGTGTTATTCTGAGTCTTGGTTTGAAAACTCTTGTAAATCTCTCTCTTGGACAGTTCTTTGCATAGTGACGGGCTCGAGTTATCTCTAAGTCTCCTAAATTAGGTCATTAGTGCTGAATTGGGTGAACAATTTCGTGTTCTTTGTGTTGGTTTCGTTTATGTTGTTTATTAGTTCATACTTGTGTGTGTCGGTTTTATGCATTACTTGGGTGATTTGAACCCAACATATATATTTGTTAATTAATCAATTAAAAGATTTTAAATGTTGTAGTCTAACGATAAAATGGTGAATTCAGGTAAATATTTGATAAAATAATGAATGCACATTTTCAAAAATAACATGACTATTTTTAAGTGAATATGTATATTAAAAAGAAAATTGTTAGTTTTCAATTTGTTATGATGATCATAGGGATGTCAACGAGCCGAGTCGAGTCGAGCCCGAGCCGAAAAAAAAAAGCTCGGGCTAGGTTCGAGCTTTTTTTTACCGAGCTTTTTAGGCCCGAACCGAGCTGAGCAAAGCCCGATCAAAAAAATGAGGCTCGGCCCGGGCTTTTGCACCGAGCCGGCTCGGGTTTTTGAATTTTTTTTTTCTTCTTGCTGCCTGCAAAAGGCATCTTTTATAAAAAGCTGCCCTTAGAGGCGGCTCTATAATTTTTTTTTATGGTGGGCTCGGCAGGGCCACGGGCCTTGGCTCGGTTACACCGAGCCCGAGCCCGAGCCGAGTCGAGCCGTAAAGCTTTTTTGCCATCTTTAGATGATCATAACTTAGCCCTGCTTGGGCTCAATTAAAATTAGTTATCAAAATCTTTTACTTTGGAACGGAGATTTGAAATAAGATATTCAGTCAAAATAATATGTCGGATTCTGACTACACATTTCACGCAATGATAAATTTTTAAATACACGCTCTAGTTGGCTTCTTTAAGGACTAATCTACAAGCAAAGCTGATCAATTTGAGTGTATGAAAACTATTTTTTTTTTACTTTCTAATTTGTTAGAAATTGGGTATGACCCGAATTCTACTAAGAATTTAATTGAGAGTTCTATTTGGGTTGGTAGTGTTTTAGACTCATATTTTAACTCAAATGCTCTGTTATAGATTTTACATATTGTATTAGAACTTCACTTTATGTTAAACTCTTCATTATATTATGTTCTCCTAGGGACAATGCTACACGTACATGAATTTTTTTACATAATCTTTTACCTACAATCACAATAGGGTGTGAGGATCACACGTTTGAAAGTTTTTTTTAATTCATGTGAGCCCAGGGACGGATCCAGGACTAGATCACAGGCCGGGCTAATACGTAAAAAAAAAAATTATAGCCCGGTCAGTCCCCCTCCCCCCCAAATCTGTCCCTGCGCTGGCCCCGCTTGAATGTGAGGGGGTGGGACATTTTCAGTAACCCACATTCAGTACACATAGAATTATCATTCTCGAAGAGCGTTAAGAATTTTTTATTATAAATATGTGGTGTACAACACATATTGAGATTGACTAACTGTCCAACTTATTAGTTTGTTTTAGGGATCTAACATATTGTAATCCTTATTTTTGATCTAGTGAATTCCCCGTCTTTTTCCATAATTTTTCTAGTTGAATTTTCACGTAAATCTTGTATTATTATTTTATTTTATTTTCATATTGCCCATTATCTAACAAGTGGTATCATATCTACCGATTCTCTAACATAATTCAAGAAAGAACAAAATGATAAATGGAGAAAAGGACGCAAATGAGTTGATGAGGTGACTCTTACATTCCTTATCAGAATTTGTCTCTAAAAAATATAATTAATTGTAGGGGCCATAATCACCAACAAAAACTGCAATCAGACGGGGGCTTAATGTAAAACCATGTAAATTGAAACATTAAGTCATTGTTTGGCCCCATTTGAAAGAATTTATAAAATTTGGAATAGTGATCGATGGAAGAACGTGTGGTTAAAATTTTAAAAAATAATTAAAAATTTTAATGAGGGTCAAACAAGAATTGAACATCATTCTAAATTTATCGTATATAGAGTAAAATTAATTTAGAATAGCTTTAACCAAAAAAAAAAAGGAATTTAGTACAAAATTAGAATATATTTGACAAGTGTTTTGTTATAAGTCAAATCACTTTTGTTCATATATTTAGTGAGACCACAAATACTACTCATTTATCCGACACTCCACTCTATCTATTTATAAACACAAATTTATATAAATACATGTATAGCAAAGAATTATTGATTTCTCTACATAAATCAGCTCAATCAAAAAAATTAAGAATCAAAGAGATCATAGGACACTCAAAATTAATGTTTTTTTTCATTTTATTTGTGTCCGCAATTCTTCAAGGTTGTCACTCAGCTTATTCTGAATCCTTAAACAATGAGAAGAAGCCAATGGTGCTTCACGATCAGCATGAATCTTCACTGGTATTTGAAGTTAGGAGAAATACTAAATTTATATTTATTAAATACAAAATCGATAAATATATCATCACGGTTTAAAATCATATTATTTAAAAGTCTAGCAATATGATTGCTAGAGTTGATATTAGTTTATATAGCTATTATTAGGGGCGAACGCAGAAGATAAAAGTTAGGGGACACACTCGAACATGCAAGGAAGTTGGGATAAATTTTACACTCGAAAATTTACGTAAAAAAAAAAAAAGCATATCCCATGTAATTTTGCATCCAAAAATTTACATGGGATATGACTTTTTCGGATGTAAAATTTTGAAAATTTTTAATGTCATATTCCATATAAAGTTTCCTAATAAAATGATGAAAATTGCATTGAGGTGTATCGCAAAAATAGTAAATGTTAATGAAATAATTGATTTTTTTTAAAAAAAATGCGAGTTAGACGTTTTTCTTTAAGACTCATATTTAACGTATTTTTAACTATTTTCGATATCTATTTGGACTATTCGATATACCCATAATGTAGTTATCGAAATAAGCTTTGAGATTACATAAGCAATTTGTAGATTTGATTAGCGTACAATCGTCAATGAATTTTTAAAGTTAGTATATTATCGAAATTCAAATTTATTGTGATTTTGCCCCTATTTGGTCGAAATTAAAATCAAATTTGTAGTAAATTTTGATAAAAGTTAAAACAGTTTTGGATTCTATGAAATATATTATTAAAATTTATTGTTAACTTTGATTTATATTAAAATTTAGATTTCAATCGATACCAAACAGGAATTTAAAAATAAAATAAAAAATTCAAAAGTTTGGGGGCACGTCCGTGTCCGCTCCTCGCTATTAGGTTGCGTTTGGCTTATTAGACCGTATAAATACAAAAATATAATGGATATTATGAGGTAAAAAGTATTATGATGAATAGTGCTAATATTTAACTTTTAAATGGAAATTTAAAAAGTTTTAATATTCGAGAATAGACTAGCAAGAAAATATATCAAATTTCAAAGTTGGTCGTTGTTGTTTTTGTTGGTATATGTTCGTTATTTAGGGGGTGTTTGAGCCACATTATTTTGGAAGAATGTATTCTGAAATAGTAGATTGATGAAGAATGTATGGTTGAAAAAGAAGGAAAAATTATTGATGTGATGGAAAATATTATTTTATAGAAGAATATGTGGTTAAAAATGAGTAAAAAATGAGAATGAAAATTTTAATGTGTACCAAACAGGAATTTAGCCACGTTGGTCTCCTTCAATGTTCTTCAAGAACTAAAAAATATTGTAGAATTCTTTTTTGTGTGGTTACAAGTATAAAATCATGTATTATTGATCCCATATGTAATGTAAGGAACTTTTACTTGCATTTCAAATTTGAGTTAGGTTATGTGTACAGAAAAGGGTTGCCAGGATTTCTACCGAACGCACTTGACGGTTTTCTTTTGGAAAATGACAAAAATAAAATAAAAACATCATTGTTCAAATTATTCTCTTTCCTTATACAAGCGACATGACACACATCATTGCCATGTGTCCAGTACATGTAACTGCTTAGTTGGAACATCTTTGTCCAATTAAATTCAATTAATTACTTAGCAGTCTATGACAAATGAATAATTCTATTCGTATATAATCATTTATCGAATTTTTTATCGAATTGACAAGTGACGGCCCCCTATTGGGGGGCGTCTGTGGGCCCGGGTGCCCCCCAATAGGGAGGCGTCACTTGTCAATTCGGTAAAAAATTCGATAAATGATTATGTATACGTAGCGCGATCGATGACAAATTATAACTCTTTCAATTTATTTCATTTTTTATTTTGAAGCGATCAAAGAGACCTAATCGAACCAATTAAACTAAGCTTTAATAAATTTATCTTGACCCGATCAATTCTTGATCAGAAGAGATGATTATTAATCCAATTTTATTTCACCGATAAGACGAGATTATTCTCCAGTCTAATCGAAATTATTAATGTTACATAATCAATAATTATATTCCCTAAATTACCGCTCTTATTTATTACCCCGTCAACTATTTTGAATACTTGGAACAAGGTTGATATGATCGAAATGCCATTTTACATATATATAGGGCTGGGCAAAATGTCCGAACCGAACCGAACCGAACGGGTTTTCTTAAATTAAAAACCTGAACGGGTATCCGAATCGAGAACCGACGGGTTCGGTTCGGTTCGGTTCTCGGTTCTAGACCAAGAACCGAATAAGAACCGAATTTTTTTTTTTTTTTTTTTTTTTTACAATTGAGCATTTGGGTTTTAAGTATATTGAATATAACCCAAACCGACCAACATAAAAAAAAATTGCAAAAAAAAAGCCACTAAATATAAAAGGGAAAGAGCCCTAGAATTTTCGGTCTTCTCTTCTTCTTCTCTCTCCAGTCCATTCCTGCCGCACAACATGTTTCTCGTCCAGTCATTAGTCATTTTCTCTCAACTTGAAGAAGTCCTCCTCCTTCTAGTTCCCACACTAAGTTGGAGTACTCTCGTAATTATTCTTTTCATATTTAAGAGACGTGAGATTTTACCCTCTTAACGCTAACAGTGCTTTCGTTCTTTTATCGTGTTTACAATGACAAATTTTTTAAGCCTTCCAAGAGCTTTGCACAGAGATTTCCAGCTCTAGTTACTTGATTCTTTTTCTTTACATGGTACTCAAGAAATTGTTAACATTTTAATGGTACATGGCAAGTCAAGCAATCGATGATTACATTACATAATTGGTAAGTATTTTTAATACTTTAAAATATTACGTTCATTTGTAAAAGTTAAGATTGAACCTGGTCAATATTCACACGCAGATTCACTCGGTGAAAGTACTGAGCACGTTGGGATTGCCTCACTTCTCACAATGTTTTCAGAAAATAGGAATGATTTTGGTACCACTTCTCAAAATGGAGAACATAGTTAGATGCTTTTATATGTTACCTTTTGGTAGGTAAGCAGTGGAGTAGTAACTGTTTGAGGGAAGCAACAAAAAAAAATTGTGATCTATATTGTCTAGTACTAAAGTGTTAGTATTTTGTGAAAACTTTCTAATATATTATGGATTAATTATTCAAGACGCACTGACAAAGTTTTCTAAATATATTTATATAGTGTTATTATAAATGTTAAAAAATTAATTATAGTAGGAACCGAACAGAACCGAATGGAACCGAACCGAACCCGAACCCGAACGGTTCCAGAATTATATCTGGAACCGACGGTTCCATTTACTAAATACCCGAAAATTTCTGGAACCGAAAAAACCGAACTGACCCGCGCCCACCCCTACATATATACACGAAATCTCAAATTTCATTTTCCGTCCAACAATTTCATGTGATCACATCACAATATTAATTCAAAAATCAATGTTGACCTATTGAGCTCAGATTTAATTGTCCTTTAGAAAACCCTTAGAAGTCATGCTTATGCCTATTAAACAGGTGACGAATCCCATTTTGCGAATATATGATCATCGATATTTTACTTTAAGGTGTTGTGATATTGTCTAGCAATTTGATCTCCCTCGTTTATACCTCAAAGAATTTCAAGTTAATAATAGGAGTCCATTACTCGCTCAGAATTAATTTCCTACATACGACAATTAAGTGAAATTAAATTTATAATTTTACAAATTAAATTTCGCGTGGGCCAGTCCAAAATCAAAAATAAATTTTAATAAAATCGAAACAATCTTACCAAAATAGAGTGTACGTCTTTATTTATCGATCATGGACTATAAAAATGAGATCCTACATACGACAATTAAGTGAAATTAAATTTATAATTTTACAAATTAAATTTCGCGTGGGCCAGTCCAAAATCAAAAATAAATTTTAATAAAATCGAAACAATCTTACCAAAATAGAGTGTACGTCTTTATTTATCGATCATGGACTATAAAAATGAGATCAAATAATAAATCGAATATTTTCATGCTTAACAACTTAAGTACCTAATTTATAATATCAAACGATGTATGAACAAATGCAAATTCAAATTAATACAAAAAATTTATCAAAAAATAAATTAATATTCATTTCAAAGAGTTTCGAGTATAGATAAATGTACTCAACTGGCAAACATTATCCAACACGAAATAGTATAACAACAATGTTGAATGTACAAAATTTTTGTGCTAGAAATTTTACAGAATAGTCACATGGATGTGGGTCCCACCTGATTTAAGTATTTTTAAAAAAGTGGACCCCACATATTTGTGTTTTCCCTGTTTTTTTCCGTTGATGTATGGCAAGGGGTTCATAGTATAATTAGGCTCTATACTATCTATTATTCAACTTTGCTAATTCCAAGAAACTACGGACAGAACCAGAGCTTAAAGTAGATTGCATAATTGGGCTTAGCAAATCCAAATTGAGTATAGCATTACAAAATTAAGACATCATCATAGAACATAATTTTCTAGCTCGACTTTCCTCTTACGTACGTTCTTTACTTTTTTTTTTTTTTTTTTTTTTGTTTACTCGTAGTGATACTCTACTTAACTTATTTACATCATTTGAACGTGCATATTCAGTGGGACATGCGAAACTTATTTTTTATGGAAGAATAATTACTTATGTCGAGAGTCTTAACATAATTTATTATTTTTTTTGGGAGTGCTTTTACTTATTTCA
This sequence comes from Fraxinus excelsior, assembly GCA_019097785.1. Classification (NCBI taxonomy): domain Eukaryota; kingdom Viridiplantae; phylum Streptophyta; class Magnoliopsida; order Lamiales; family Oleaceae; genus Fraxinus; species Fraxinus excelsior. Next base: position 2,467,886 of record CM032642.1, read on the forward strand.
ATGCCATAGCTTACAATCCTATACTTTTTCGCTTACGCTGCATGCATTTAGTTCCCAATTATCACTTTAAGATTTATTTTCAACAAATTTGGAGTCAAGTAATTAGTGAATTCTTATGTCAAAGAATACTAGAGTTACAAGTGTCAAACAACTCGGCCCGTCTAAAGAGAAAAGAGATTGAGAGATCCATGCATTCCTTGGCCCATCCGAGTTTTTATGGACAGTCGGGCTAAGCCCAGCTCTCAATTTTTTTTGAGGCCCGTCTCGGCCGAAACGTCTCTTATCATTTTTTTGGGCCATTGTGGGCCATTCCATGGTCCCGGCCGGAATTTGGCTTTTCACGATCTGTGTCGTCCTAGTTCATTTTAACAACGTTATAGTAGGTTGATAATCAGTATAAAATTTGCTCATAGTTTCCCCGAAATGACAAAGAATTGGCTCCTACTTCTACTTCTAGGTACAAGAGATTTTAACGGGAAAGCCTTTATCCTTGGTTGTTAAAGAGTCAAAAGACACAGACCTTCCTTTTCTGCTGGAAAGGCCCTTGACACTTCGGATCCACTAACAAGGCCCAAATACACTTCAAGCCCTTGGATTTGGCTTTACAAATGGGCAGATTACTTTACAGCCCAAATATTTCCTTATACTAGTCGTCACGTGCGTTGCACGAGTTTTGCATTTATTGTATCTTTATTAGCGTCAAAATTGTAGATTTATGGTAGAATTACTTTACATCCAGTTTAGATATAACGAAATCGTAGAAGACATATCATCATTCAAGTGGTCAACAAAATAGCGACAATTTCTAACTTGCACAATAGTAAGCATACTAACGCGGCTGATATACCCTAGACAAAGCAGTACTCGGTACTTAACTATATATCAAAAATAAATTTGCGACCCGAACCACTTACCCCCTTCTCCAGCTCAAAAAAAATGAATGAAAGAACACATTCCTTCCCTCTCTATCTGAGGTCAGATGCATTATGTGTCTCGCTAATGTTGTATCTAACAAGGTCATCGGTTCAAAAGTTGATACTGATGCATAAAGAAAACACGAAAAAAATAGAATTTAAGCCTCATCACACGTGTCTACAACATGGTGGTACATAATAATAGAAATATTTGACAAAAAAGTTGTAGCATTGAAACATGAAAATAGGTAGCAACGAGGTGGCAAAAGGATAGGATGCAATATCTACAAATTAAGACGAATGAGCCAGGATTGAACTTACGGGGCTTAGATGATGCCGATGTCAACGCTACCTATACGACCTTTTTAGAACACTGCATATAATAAAACTTTTATGAAGAAAATATTTACTTTCTTTCTCTTCAGTTGATTGTTATTATAAATTATGCACACTATCTTTCATAAAGTTTGAAGCCACTCATTTCCAGATTTTTTAGACAGTGTTCGTTAGTCCAATCTAATGTTATGAGAAACTTTGGACGAAGTTTGTTACTAGGGATCCAATGTTAAAGAATATGAAAGTACTTGGAAAAATAACATGGACACAGGATAGTTCGACCCTATTTGTCCAGTAAGATCCCAACCCATCTAAGAGGTGGGTTGTGTCGGGACTTGTGCCTTCTTAATATTTTTCTTTTCTTCCAAAAATGGTTTGATGACTCGTCCGATTAAAATATCACTAAAAATTGCAAACACTTGTGTGCAATGTTAGATTTTATTAAAATTTTAAATCTCTAAGAACTTCAAAACCTAATTATTTTATTGTCAAGATCTTCCAGTCAAATCACCAAGAAAATTATTAAATACAGAAAATACCTTAATTCATTGGGAATGGTTATTTGTTATTGGATTTTGATTCTGGATCTTGAATCTTGAATATGGACTCTTTTGATTCTTGAGTTCTTGTTCTTGAATTCGGCTTCTTGTTCCATAGTCTTGATTGATTCAATAGAATCAATACTTTCTTCTTGATTATTGATTTTTTTGTTCTTGATTGTATATTTTGGATCTTCCTCTTCAATATATTTATTTTGTATTCTTATGATGTTAGGATGACACAAAGAATATGAAATTACATATGATTTAGGGATCATAACCCTATATATATAATTTTCACATGTATTCGATCCATCATCAAATACAACCCTAATGAATCCGATCTGTACACATATTTAGCATACAACTTAAATTACTTATTAGATCACTTTAAATGAGCTTAACTTTAAAATAATATTTATACACAATTAATTACATATATAGGTCAACATGACCAATTAATATTTTCCCAACAATCCCCTACTTGGGCTACATATGTTGTCTTACAAATGTGTATAACTTTATGAATTCGAAACTTTTGCTATCATAATCAAAAATATCTCAGAACAATTTCGTCCATAAATTATGCCAATATAGGATCAAAGCAGTCTTCGTTACAAGTATCATATCTAAATCCCCAACGGTCACTTATATTAGCACAATCAAATAATATAGATCAAGTGTGAATGTGTAGCATGGAAACTACATGTAATGTAATCCAAACATGTCGATTTCCAACTAGTCATGTCTTATTCTTTAATGAGATCAAACCAAATATTTTAATCAAAGTGAAACTAAACTGAATATTTTATTTATGTAGAATAACTTGAATATATATAAGTATAAGATGTGTCTGAATCAGACAACGGTCAAATACAAATTCTCACTAAACTGCCATATCATTAAAAGATGCAACATTCATATGAGCAGCATGCTCATGAAAGACTCAAGATGGTAGCCCATTAGTAATCGAATCTGCAATAATGGGGTTTGTCCTATTATTCTCTATAGAAATCCGACCACTCTAAATTCTTTCCTTAATAACTAGGAACTTAATGTCTGTAAACTCTGACATTATCAAGCTTCTGTTGGATTACAAGATTTTTATTTTCACGTAATAATTTAAGTGGTCTTTCAATTCAATCCAAAATATGCAACCCAGTGACAAAATTCTGCAGTCATATTCCATTATCAAAATCAAATTATCCTATGATCTCCTATTGGTCCGATTTCTTATATATGATCATATAATCCTTAGTTCACTATAGATACCAAATAACTCTCGACTATTTTCCAAATATTCATCTCAGAGTTACTTAAATACCTGTCCAACATTCCAACAATAAATTATATATCCGAATATGTGCAAACCTAAGTATATATTAAACTCACAACTGCTGAAGAACAAATAATTTTATGTATTCGGTCCATTGTCAAACACAATTCTAATGGATCCGGTCTCTACACTTATTTAGTCCACACTTTATTTAGATGTTCAAAGCCCAGTAACTTAACTTCTTCAATAGATTACTTTAAACGAGTTTAACTTTAAGATATCATTTATACACAATTAATCATATATGCATGCCGACATGGCAAATTAATATTTTCCCAACATGCAAACCTTGACCGTGACCGGAGAAATTTGAAGCAACGGAAAAAAGCTAACTAATGATCTTTAAAATTGACGCTAAATAATTTTTATTCGAGGGCATAATGCAACATGGTTGTTCGACCTCTTCCTAGGGCAGACACCAGGGGTGGGTTGGGGATCACGTGATCCCCTAACTTTTGGGCAAATTCTTTTTTCAAATTTTCTTAGTTTTTGTCTTAATTTTAGAAGTCATTATGAGATGTCAAGCAAAGTTGAAATATTGTATTTTTAATACTATTTTGAAGTGCTTACGGTTTAGTTTTCTACTTAATCAATGGCACGCAAAACGATCAACTGTAGCAAAATTATTACTTGTCAAAGCAGGTCATTTGAAACTAGTATTTCGATAATATGCTAATTTTAAAAATTCTGTGACGATCGTACTCTAACCGAAGCCACAAACGGTCTTTTTAACTCAAAATTTCTGTGTCTTGCCTCTTCCCAGTCACATTGGATCATGGATAACAAAATTTCTCGTCCCCACTTGTCCCGTTTGACCATAAAGTCCTCGTGCAATTACTTTAAAATGATTACCTCTTTATGCAAGTAGTTTCACAAATAGTAACATTGACCATTTCTATGCTAAATTTGATTATTCAAACTCTTAGGATTAAATTGTTATTATAAATATTTTATATTCCCAATGTTGAGTTGTTCAACTTTTATCGAAAATGATTTCCCCAAGTAATCATAGTCCAAGAAAGTTCCTAGCAATCCCCACAATAATCTCCCCCACCTCACGCTACACACACACACACACACACACACACGTACCAATTCCATCTATACGTATGTATGAGAAAAATGTAAGATTGGTCCTCAACTTGTTGGAAAAATAACAAGTTAGTCCCTAATCCTTAAAAAGAAACAATATAATAATCATCCAACGATTATAGTTGCACAATCAATCGTGAAAGATAAATCCTCAACTTATTGACTGAATAATGAATTGATTTTTTCAAACATTTAAATAGAGAGAAACTATCATCAATTTTCGACTACATTTACACAATCAAACCTCAGAGAAAAAAAAAATAGAAATTTTCATTACATCGTCGTGATTAAGATATAATGAAAACACGTCTCACTTATATCTATGAATTAAACTAAGATAAAAATAAAATAAAATATAACGCGTGAGACCGCTTGGCAATTTAGTACAGTTTTAGATGGTTCTTCAATTATAATGAATGGTTGAGGTCTAACTTTTATTTGAAAGTTGGGGACCAATTTTCTATTCAAACAATAACACAAGGTTTAATAGTGCAATTTCCCATTATTTAAACAAGGGTAAACTCCTTCAGAGGTTCCCAATCTTTTGTAAGTGTGGCAACCGGGTCCCCAACATTCCATTTGTGCACACATGTTCCCAACTTTTTAACACTGCCTCCAGTATCCTCACCTACGGAAAACGCCTATTTAAAAGTTAAATGACCACGAGACATGTACGTGATGTCTGATTAGAGGGCGGAATTCTTTTCTCCATTTTGAATATTAGTATCAACACATGATAATAATACGTTTTAACAGAAGAATCAATCCATCGTGTCAAATATCACACACATGTCGTCTAATGGTTTAAATAAATATTTTTCAATTAAATGAGATTTATTATGTGAGCTATGTAAAAAGGCTGTAGATATGGGCGCAAAAATGAAAGGTTGAGGACTTGACAGTCACCCCGACAAAAGGTCGAAGACCCCTACGAGAACGAAGACCCATTCACCCACCCCATAACACCAACCCTGTATATGCACCCAAAATTCCAATCTATACATGCATGTAACAAACGTGTATATTCCGCGTGGAATTTTCAAGGGCAACTCTAAAAGCCATTTGTGAAAAGTTTCAGTCAGTCAATTCTCCATACTCTGGACTGTGAATCTTCGCAAAAAGTCTCTCTGTTTTTGGTTGGAAAAGAGAGAAAATTTGTAAACGAGAAGCGTTCCCATCTTAGCACAATATATTTCAATGAATATCAATCAAAGGATGGTTGAAAAGAAGTACATTCGAGCATTGCTGTTGTGCTTTTTGGCATGGTCTGCTACAGCAGCTCATCAGACTCAAGCCACCAGCAAGAAACAGTCAAAATCGGGGAAAGGATTTGGGTCCTCTGTGATTTTTCCTGTCACTGGCGATGTTTATCCAAAAGGGTATTTTTATTTCTTGAATCGTTCATTAGATTTGTTAAAAAATTTATTAATTATTGATGGGTTTTTGGTTGTTTTGTATGCATGTGGTGTTTGATTGTGTTTTGAAGGGGATATTGGGTGGAAATTGATATAATTTTTATTTTGGGTTTCTCTTGAGTTGAAGGTTTAACCCCACTAATTGTTTTCTGTGAATTGTTCTACTTTTTGTTCATTTGTAGTGGAAATGATTGAGAGTTGAAAATTCTGGTATGTACATTTCTAGAAATTTCTAGTAAATTTCCATGATTTTGTTTTCTTGACAAGGTTTGTTGAACAGGAATTTTTATCAATACATTTAGTCCAATCTGGAAAAATAGTTTTTCACATAAAAAAGTACGCACTTTTTGGCAAGTTTTGGCAATGTGGTCTTGGCAGTCAGCAGATGTTTCTTGCCATGATTATGGCATGACATGTCGGACTGGAGATTACTGAAGAAAAAGAAGTTAAAATATATTCTGTTTACTCCATCATAGTGTATCAAACTCGCCCTTTATAAATATAACCTAATTCCTTCCGGCTAATGAAGATACTATGCTAGTCTTCCCAGTGGATCCTTCTTATCCTGAAGAATTGAATGAACCAAGTTCACCTATACAAGAGAGAGCAATAAAAAATTGTAGCTATATTTTTCCTTCTCATGTGAAAATCTTAGACTGAAATGGACAGGATTAAAAGAAGAAAAATGACTTTATCATATTGTCTTTTGTGCCTTGTAGTGTTATATTGTGTACCGAACGTACCTTGTTGAATTTATAGTGATTCTTTTCCCTTCTCTTTTGAAAATCCCCGAGGGCTGAGGTTAACCATAATTTCGGGTCTTTGCGTGTTGGATTCAAGTTTTTTAGTTGATATAATTACAAAATGCTTTTTGTTTAATTTTTACATCCATAGTTCCAATTGGCTTTCACATGTTCATAAGATCCATTTTTATCACTCGATATAAAGTTTGATTGTTCACTGCGTATCCTTCATGCAGGTATTATTATGTAACGATCAATGTTGGCCAACCTCCGAAGTCTTACTTTCTTGACATAGATACTGGCAGTGACCTCACTTGGCTCCAGTGTGATGCACCTTGCACTAAATGCACTCTGGTACTCTTTTTTTTTATAACTAATAATTCTGTTTAATAAGCGGTTATTTTCAGAATTTTGCTAATCTCCCTCTTTTTTTTTTTTCCCAGTCCCCACACAGTCTTTATAAACCCAACAAAAACCTCATCACATGTGAGCATCCCCTATGTGTCTCACTTCACGGGCCTGGGAACCATAATTGTGAAACCCCCAATGAGCAATGTGACTATGAGGTGACTTATGCTGATCTAGGTTCATCTCTGGGTGTGCTGGTCTTGGACTCGTTTCCTTTTAGGTTCTCCAATGGTAGCGTATTAGCTCCTCGTCTAGCATTCGGGTGAGCTACATTCCTGTCATCAGTCTTTATTTCGCTTTTCTCTCTTTTGATATATTGAAGGGCTGATTGTTTTGTATGCATATTTGGCTAAGGTTAAAATAAGTAAAGGTCACTTTTAAGCAATTTTTGTTTCCAAACATGTTCTTTTGTCTTACTCCTAAGTTAAAAAAGTTACTTATTTTGAAAGTAAATCTCATCTTTCTATGAAAGAGCATGTTTAGCTAAGCTTATATGCAGCTTATTAGCTGCTTTTGCAGCATCATGTAACCTATTTTCAGTTTAACCGACAAAAAAGTTATTTGCTTTAAATTCAGTTATCTACAAGCATGCCATTGAGCTAATTAGCCAAGCATTCTTCTCGAATGCCATCTCAACTTAAAAAATCATGATCCTTTTATTTCAGATGACAATTACAAGGCTGTCATCTCATAGTTATATCAAAGAATCATGATTGGAATAGAAAACCAAAAGATTTTTATCCAAGTAATTTTATTTTTCTTTCCTGACACTGATGTGCAGATGCGGATACAATCAAGAAGTTCCGAATTCTATTCATCCGCCTTACACAGATGGAGTCCTTGGTCTTGGCAGTGGCAAAACAAGCATTGTTGCACAATTGAGCGAGATGGGCCTGACAAGAAATGTTGTGGGTCACTGTTTAAGTGGGCAGGGTGGGGGGTTTCTTTTCTTTGGAGATGATTTTCTACCGCCTTCGGGGATCATTTGGGCACCAATGTTGAGCCAAATGTAAGCCCTTTAAAGTTATGTTGGTCATCTTTCGAACATGTTTGATAGGCAATACTAGACGGTATTGAATAGTATATTAGATAAGATCGTATCTTCTTTAATACTATTTAGTACTTTACTGTTCATCTTATCAAACGAGCTCTTAGTGCATCAGAGCGGAAAGAAAATGATGTGCTGTATCCATGGGGTTTAATTGTAATTTTCAGGAAACACTACTCTCTGGGGCCGGCCGACCTCCAGTTTGGCGGTCAAGCTACTAACATTAAGGGCCTTCCAATAGTTCTTGACAGCGGCAGTACCTACAGTTACTTCAGTTCTCAAGCTTACAGTGCTCTAGTTTCTATGGTGAGGTTGAGCTGTTACAAATTTTTTCTGAAGTTCTCTACCTGTGTGCCTGGAGATAACTGTAATTGCTCTTTTTTAAGATAAATAAAGACATAAATGGGAAGTTAACTACTGCGGTGGAGGACAAAAGCCTCCCAGTCTGCTGGAAAACTGCAAAGCCCTTCAAATCCATCCGTGATGCCACTAATTACTTCAAGCCATTAGTTTTGAGCTTCAGAAATGGCAAAAAGGTCCAATTTCAACTGCAGCCGCAAGCTTATCTCATTGTCACGGTGAGATACTCTTTCAACCAGTTTTGTGTTTCTCGGCAGTTATATAGATACTGTTGGACCTCTGGAGCTTAATCATTCTATTTTTACCGTATTGGCCATAGTGGATACCCCATACATCTATTATAAGGTCGCCCTAATGTTCCTACTATTCAACATATTTGACGAGGGTAGTTTTTTTGGTGTGTGAGAAGCATTAGATCGCCTTATACTCCTGTTCTTCATTAAGTGAAAACCTAAAGATGCAAAGAAGACGCCTCTCACAGATTGAGAGTGAACAACTGTGAATGTATACATGCTTTGCTTGTTTCTGATTTTATTATTGCTATGGTAACAGTAGGAATTAGGACTTAGGACATGTTTGGCTGTACCTATTTGTCCAAGTTTTCAAATTTACTGCTTTCAAAAGTGAATTTTATCATACTTTCTAGAAAAGTAACTTTTAAACACAGCAAAACATGCTCGTGTAACAATGAAAATGGCTAAGCTTGAACTGGAATTTTTCATTTCAGGAACATGGCAATGTGTGCTTAGGTATCTTGAACGGAAGTGAGGTTGGGCTAGGAAATCTCAACGTTATTGGAGGTATGAAACTTGATATTGATATATTCCTACATGGATATTCTTATTTAGCAAAATAATTTGTCGTCAAATCTTCCATTTGTAGACGTTTCTCTGCAAGATAAATTGGTGGTTTACGACAACGAGAAACAGCAGATAGGATGGGCTCCAACAAACTGCAACAGGCTTCCCAAGTCCTGACCAATTTTATTGTTTTTGTTTGCTTCAGCTTTCTTGGGCGGGGGCAATCTAATCAGCATTTTTTGTTTACTTATTAACAGCATGGATCATGATTATGTCGACGGGTATTATCGACCTTATGCTGCTGACTTCTTTCAAGAAACTTGCCCTGCTAGTTTTGATTCCGGGAGGAAGAGGAAGCTAGGCAGATGATTTCTTGCAGATGTAAACTTAATGCTGTTCTATATAATTTTTGATGGTTTTGTAAGTTTAGTACTTTGTTGTTACACATGTAGTTGGAACCTTATTACATTTGGGAATAGACAGGGCTGTAAGTATGTTTATAAAATATCATTACAATTATAAGTAGGTGTAAAGTGGGTTGGGGCAACATTGTATGAACTAGCTCGAGTTCCATATGATCCAGCCATAGCTTATGGGCCGTGCTGGACCAGGCACTCTTGGTCCATTTTCAGGAAAGTGGGCTAGGCTGGGAATTCTCGACCCGTGATCTACATGGGCCTGAGCAATATTACATGGCGATTATCGGTACTTATTTAGTAGCTCTCGTGAGAGATGAGGAAATTAGGCTCAGTACGATCTAAAATCAAGAAAATAGATTAATACTCTTATTTATTATAAATTTTTAATTAAGAGTAAATTTTACGTGAAATTTGATTGTACAATGTTTGTTACTTTTGTCATGAAAGTGACATGATATCATTTCTTATTTCAAGTGACAAACTTTGTGTGAGATAAAACATAAATTAAAAGTATATTTGGGGATGAAATATGGTTCAGATTCCTCTAGAAATATGACTTTTGCTTTGCATGTGATTACCGAGACACAGAAACAGAGAGGTTAACAAGGTCATCTTAATTCATTGAACTTTTGAATGGCTTGTGGTAATAGATAAGTTTCAATATAAATTATATGACGTCATTTTTCTTTAAAAAGTAACATATTGCTAGTATGATGTATATGGTCTCTAATATGTATTTTATATTACAGTACTAGAAAAATCGAAAGACGATTCAAAAAAAAAAAAAAAATTCAAATATTTGAGTTTCTACACTTATTCGGTTGTTTCTATATTTGAGATCTTAAATAACGATATTTTGTTATTCTTTGAACGGATTAATGCCTAATTTGTTATTTATTGCTTTTATTAGGAAAAACTCATTTTTGTATGAAGAATTGGAAGAAATAGCGGAAAATGGTTAAATGAAGGAAATACAAAGTTTGGGGACTAAAGTCCAAATATTCCAAAGTTAGATGGACCTCACGATAAAGATTCGAGAGTACTAGATGTCAATTGGATGAGAAAAGCTAGAGAAATGAAATATATTCAAAGTATTGTCAAACACCAATTTACAGCCATGAGAGTTATGCTCCTAATTTTCTGCTCAGATTGAAGCTCATTTTTGGCATAGCAATTAGCAAGCACTCGAATTGGAAAATGATACCTAAATAAGAATTGTAGACATTTAAGTTAGATTTTCAACGCACTTTGAATCACCTCAAACGAATACTTGGAGAGAAGTTATGATAAAAATATTGAATACTGCTCAAGGACAAGAGGCCACGCCTCCTCCTAATTTGAGATGCTTGAAACTACCTAAAGGGGTCAGGCGCGCACTATTTTGTATTAGGTGCGTACCTTAGTATAAAATGGGAAAAAACTCAATTTTTCTTATTTTTGTTTTGATAACAATTCATTGCGATTCTTTTGACATCCTTTAAATACCAAAACTCGACTAGAATGTGAGGAGAGACGAAGAACAACGCTTGATCATCAAACAAAGGCGAAATACTAAAGATTCATGAAGATTATTCAACCAAAATCAAGATCTCCACTTTCTTCCATCTTTTCTTGATCCAAGTGATTTTTTTCCATATTATCTTATATAATTAATAGGATAATATGCTAGTTTTTCCTTTGTATTGAATGAACGATGAACCGTATTGTTTATTTATTTTAAATCAAGACAATTAATTTAGTATTTCTTGATTTTTCTTGATTGGCTTTGCATTCCTATTGAACTATACGATTGATTGATCATCAATTACATAGTAAGTTGCTTGTTGTAGTGTATGAATGCTCTCAATAAATCTAGAATGCAGCAAAATCAACGCATGTGCTATATGTATTAAGAATAATATATATGGCATCATATGTATAAATCATGTGAATCAATATATGTTTTTTTATATGAATTCGAACTAAGAATATGATCTGATCATGTTAAACGTAAGTATAATATATCTTAGAAAAGAATATTAAATAAAAGTGAATTATTAATTGTCTTTGATACATGAATTTACTAGATTATGAATTAAGAATTGAATTATGAGGCAATAAGGGAATTCAAGATTCCATTGCAAAAATTCACATACTAGATAAATACTTTATTTGCTTTCTTATTTTAGGATTAATATAGAAAACATACAAACCATATCTTTTGATATTTCATGACTTCGAATTTGATAAAAACTATTGAACTAGATATTAGAACTTATTTCTCTTGAAAACGATAAATTCGAAACTCACCGATTTCTATTATTTGTACAACGATCTATATGTTAAGACATTTTTTTCAAAAGTAGCCACCTTCAAAAGTTGTCCATTGTTAAGACACTCACTTAAGTACTGTTTGGGTACTATTATCACGTCTATGCACAATGAAACAACCATATTGACACCGCATGTCCTTTAATTAAAATGTGGCACAATATTGTCAGTTTCAAAATAAATCGAGGTCAAATGATATGATATAAAGCCCATGTCTGTCATCAATTTTTTCAAATATTATTTGCTACAGTAAACATTCTATACCATATATTCACTCAACAAAATATTATACATACAAATCAATAAAATTACTTTACTTTTTAATCACACATTCTCCAAAATACTATTCAAAACTCTGTTTCTTCTCCCAAAATGGGAGACAAACATACCTTCATTTTATGTGTACATTTTTAGGGTGGCCAAAGGCCCAAAACAAAAGAAAACACAAAGAGAGAAGGCAGAGGCAGAAATGCTAATTATCAAAACTTGAGGTGTCAAAAGTAAATTATCATTAAATGCCAGCTGTAATATTGTAAAATTACCAAAAAACCATTTCACAGATTTCCCCCAATTGAGAAGCTGAAAAGTAGAGAGAGAAACACTATAGTCTCTCTCTATATGTATATGTATATGTATATAACTCCCCCCTCTCTCTAGCACACACACCGGAGTCTTGAGTGGACTCGCCAAATCCACTGAGACCCCACAAGTCTCTCCTTAAACCCCGAACCCTCCAAAAATCTCTCCAAATTATAATCAGCATGCCAGCTTCTTCCTCAGGTAACACACCTTAAACCCCTAATTTCACTCCCCTGTACTCGCGCACACGTACCCTTTTGCAAAATTAAGCTGGAATTAATAATCTTTATCTTTTTTATTGTTTAATTTACATGCCCATTTATAAAGCAAAGCTGACCCCTGATTGATTGTGATGTTTGTTTTAACTGATAACTCATTTTTTGTGAATTTGAACTAGGTTTATCTTTTATTTTTGTGTATAAATTATATGCACACAGACCCTTTTTGGGAAATGAAGCCAAATTTGGGTGCTTTCTGTGCGTTTTGTCGCTCATTTGTTGAATTTGGTGAAAAGATTTGGTATTTAGGTACAACATATTTACCTTTAGGTTGCTCATTTGTGAAATTAAAATGTTTATTTGTTGATGGTTATAGATATCCATTTGTGAAACTAAATCGGTAGTGTTTGATTTACTATTTACTTTTATATCTCTGGTGCTATTTCTGAAGTTAAACTGAAGATGGTTGTGTTTTTGTGCCTTTTTGTGGTTAAGAGACAAGGGCTAGGTGGAGGAAGCGGAAAAGGGAGCACCCAGCTATACGTAAATCCAAGCTTAAAGAGCCCGATAATGATGACACGTTTGAGGACAATGAAGATGATGATGACCTCGACATGAACCCACCTCAAAACCACCCAGAAACTGATGACAATCCTCATGATCAGAATGCAAATTGCATGGCCCATATATCACGAGAAAGAGACAGTGAAAAACTGGTTGACGGTGGCGTAAAAATTTGTGAATTTCCAGTTGCCATTAAGAGGGTGGTTAGTAGGCCTCACCCATTGGTTTTGGGGATTGTGGAAGCTGAGAGGGCAACACATAATGGAGCGAGCGGAAGCCAGGGGCAGGGAGTGGGAGCTTTCTTGGAGAACATTTCGTATGGCCAGCTGCAGGCTCTCTCTGCTGTGCCCCAGGATAGTCCATCTTTGTTAGGAGCTGCTGCAGAGGAGACAGCAAGTGGCAGCGGAGGAGGATCGTATGTGATAGTGCCACCTGGAATAGTTCCTGGCTCTGGTGTTACTAAAAAGTTTGGGAGCACAGGTCGGGTCCACATTCTACCAGTCCATGCAGGTTGCTCATTTCCCTTACGTTTGTATTGGAAAATTTCAAGTTGGTAGATAGTGAATTGATGCCATCTGAATACACATGCTAGTTTATTGTTTTATTTATTGAAGAAGTTATGATATAACATGAAAAAATTGTGCTAACTGAGACTTGCATAAAAATTACTTTGTTGGCTTATGCTTTATATGCTTTAAAAATAGCTCAACTCAATGTACCATGCAGATTTTGCAAATATCAAATGATATTTTCTCTACATGGAATCTTAAAATAGTGTTTGGTATAAACATCCATGCAAGCCCTTGTCATCATCATAAAAATTATTTTGTTATTCGGTACACCAAATATTACAATGAGGGTAATATATGAAAAGCCTATCCTCTCTTGTCTATCTCATTTTACAATGATTAGCAGTTCTGTGGAAGTCAATGAATCACGTTTATATTAAATGTAGTTGCAGATAGCACTCTCCAATAGCCAATCACTCAAAGCACACACAGAGACTTGTGGTATCTCTTATTAAACTGAGTGGCGGATTATGTTCCTTCTTATTCTGTGGAAATTTATCTTGTTTTATATAAATGTAGTTGCACATTGCACTTCTAAACACTCCAAAAATCACACACAGATTTATGTGTACGATACAAATTATATGAAACATTTATATCTGATTTTGTAATGATCAAGAAGGGAAAATCTTCTGTTTTAATGGGTTGGCTGCTTTTGGCCTTATTTTTGGTTGGGGAAAAAAAATAGATTTTAGGTGTTTGTAATGTCTTTTGTGTCTTACCTTTTGTATCCAATGTGAAAAATCATTATTAATCTTGAATTTCCTTGGGGGGGAAGAGAGCGTGTACCTAATTTAGTTTGTATTTGGTTTTCGCTTGTTTTGAGCAGACTGGTTTTCACCAAATTCAGTTCATAGATTGGAGAGACAAGTGGTGCCACATTTTTTCTCAGGGAAGTCAGTACATCATATACCCGAAAAATACATCGAGTGTCGAAATTTTATTGTTGCAAAGTACATGGAGAATCCAGAAAAGCACCTGTCAGTTTCTGATTGTGAGGGACAAGTAGGCGGTATTGATAATGACGATTTAACTAGAATTGTCCGGTTTCTTAATCATTGGGGAATCATTAACTATTGTGCCGCTCCTATTAATCATGGACTCCAGAAAGATGGAACATATTTATGTGAGGATTCAAATGGTGAACTTTGTGTGCCTTCAGCTGCTTTGAAATCAATAGATAGCTTAATCCTGTTTGACAAGCCTAAATGTAGGCTCAAGGCAACAGAGGTTTATACCAAACTTGCTTGTCAGCATGACGAGGACCCTGACTTTGACAGCACCATCCGAGAGAAATTATCTGAGCACCGATGCAATTATTGCTCCCGCTCTATCACTACAGTGTATTATCAGTCAGAGAAAGAGGTAAATGAATTATTTTGAAGGTTGAACAACAGAGTTTCTTAACCTCTTTATGTGTCTCTTATTTTCTTGTAAGCTTTTTTTTTTTTTGCTGGAATGTTTATTATTATATACGTCATTCTATAACATCGATATTGGCACATATTTGAATGTGTAGATAATTCCTTTGCACTTTATGTTGTTGCTTCCAGCTGTTTCATTGATGAGCAGACACCCTATGGGCACATATTTACTTGAAATGTCTCCCTATTACTCTCTTCATCTCAATTTGTGCGTTGGTTGGAGATGACGAAATATTTTATGTGGTTGGAAAGTGACGTGTGAGGTAGTTTTCCAATACCATTCCTTTGAAGCATGACATAAAGTGTTAGGTTGTGTCCTACTAGCTTTTACTGTGAATTGCACAGGTGGTTAGATTGGGATCATATAAAGGTTTAGGACAACTCTATGTATGGAACATATAGAACTGCTTGTTAAACTCCGGTGCATGGGGTTGGTTGCTGATGGGGCTAAATTATGGTTATGATCAAGTCAACGTTGAGACATGCGAAACTTTGCATGGTAGAAATTGAACTCCAGTTCCATTTGTAAACGAGACTGCTCGAGAGCTGTTTAATTACAAATAATTTGTATAGTTGTTGAGCCAATCTGAGCTTGAGCTCCAAATTAACCTAATGTATTATTATTATTTTTTTTTGGGGGTGGGGGGTGATAGACATTATTATTATTAAAAATAAATAAATTTATACCTATTTAAGAATATAAGAATAAAATGGCTATTGAGTCTTATATGAATGACTTATAGATTAATACAACAGTTATCTCGAAATGCATGACTAAATTTTCAATGATTATTAAGGTTATTTCAGCTGATTGTTTACAATACCAGAAGCAGCCTCAAATTTCCTTTTTTTGGTTTTTCATAAATGTATTTTTTAAGAGAGGTGATAATATCCAACTGTAACAGCAAGAAAAAAAGAAGAATAAGTACAGAAAATATGCCTGTATTGATTGAATGATATTATAGAAAACAAAGAAGATAACAAGAGGCCCTTCGAGAGGGCCACACTCTCCTAATATCTCTTTTACTAACTGAATTACCTACCTTTACTACCTATCCCTTATTCTATTTATAAACCTATTGTAACTGTTTTTGTCCACTTCAGCTTGCCTACTAATAGATTTTGTCGTTGCCCTCTTTTTCTCCCTTCTTCTTGATCCTTCTAGAATAGGTATACTTGTTCGGGGGTCTATCAATTATCCCTCCCATTTCAATCACCTTGTCCTCAAGGTGGAAAGTATACTTGATTGTTGTTGTTCCAGCATCTCAAACCTAACTCGTTCAACTCTTCCTTGCCCAAAATGAGTTCCTCCAGGTCACTACTGCCGGTCGTGACTTTGCTGTATGTCGCCTCTTCCAATTCTCTAATTACAAGAACTTGCAACTCCTTATTTTTACACTTGTGCCCAATTGTAAATTTCTCATCACTATGATAGCATAACCCTTTCTCTCATTTGGCTTGAATTTCAGCATCTGTAAGTCTGTATGGCGTGGAAAATTTGAGGGAGAAATTAGGGTGATTTGAGGAGAAACTGATAGGTACCTTGTTTTTGCTTTGGGTGTTGGTAGAATAGGTTGGATTTGGGTTGAGAGAAGGGGGTGGATTTGGGTTGTGAAAGGGGATACTCTTGGGTTTAATTGGGTCATCCTGCCAATTGGCCCTTTTGGGTTATTAGATTTCGGTCTTCAACCATTTGGGTCGCCTCCATAATCTGTTCTAGGCCCACAGGTCGTGATAGGTTAATTTCAGCCCGTATTGTTGGGTTTAACCCATTCAAAAAATTACACTCAAGGATCTCCTCTTGAACCTCTGTTAATGGTGAAGCCAGAGTTTCAAAACGTCGGCAGTATTCTCGAACGTTGGAGCTCATCCTGAGGGATAGGAACTGCACACAAAGGGACCCTTCCTGTGAAGGTCGAAATCGCTGCAACAACTGAACTTTCACCTCTTCCCAATTTTTCATGGGTCTGCGTTTCTCCACCCATTTGAACCAGGCGAGCGCTTCTCCGTCCATCCAGATCATCTCCTTCGTACACGGGCATCTCTAGTCGTCGCATTCGAGGTTCTCCTCTTAAGTCGCCACCTGAACCCCCTCCACTGAATTGACTTACTCTGGGTTTTAGTTGGGTTAACCCAGAAGCAGTAGAAGCGCCTTTTGATTTTTCGCCGTCGCTAAACCCTTCTCCTTTCGTTCATTTTCCTGATTGTTCCAAGTTCGCTTGTATCATTTTGAACTCTGATCTTAGTGATTCTATCCCCTTCTGTAGTACATGATAATGGCTCTCCATTTTTTGTTCTGACTCCCCAACTCGGTCAGTAAGAGTCATGGCTGTGTGTTGTGATTTTGGATGCTCTGACACTGATTGATAGCATCCAACTGTAACAGCAAGAAAAATAAAGAAGAATGAGTGTAGAAAATGTCTTTATTGATTGAATGAAATTACAGCCAACAAAGAAGATAACAAGAGGCCATTCGAGAGTGCCACACTCTCCTAATATCACTTTTACTCACTGAATTACCTATCCCTTAATCTATTTACAAACCATTTGCAACTGTTTTTGTCCACCTCAGCCTGCCTACTAACAGATTTTGTTGTTGCCCTCTCTTTCTCCCTTCTTCTTGATCCTTCTAGAATAGGTATACTTGATTGGGGGTCTATCAGAAGGCTATTCTAATATTTTATGGTATGCTTCTTGGCACCGAACCTAATCGTTGGCCTGTTAATGGAAAATATGTCAATAATATGAATGTAGTGGAAGTCATACTAAAATAGATAAGATAGGAAATATGTATATACACCACCAAGCGGAGGTGGCTCTGAATGAGGATATAGGGAAGCTCCTATCCAGGAGAGGGATTATCATAAACTAACATGGTGTGTTGTGGTTAATATGATCTAGTTGATTTGAATTGCCTGGTAGATCTGACATTTCCCCAAACAGAGTGGTAAAAAGGATTTATGTAGCAGACCTCAAATTTATTGGGGCACAATTTAGTTTGTTGTTCTCTTGTAAGGAACGCATTTGTGAACTTTAGAATGAAAAGAGGTCACAAGATTTATAAATGGCTTATGTTATTTTGGTTGAGTTTCAGTTGCACTAGCTTTTGTGATATAATCTTGTTTACAGTCAATAATGCTTGTAATGTCAAGTTTTAGATATTTACTCAAGATGTATGGAGAATTGACGCAAACGTGATTTATTGTTGGCAACAATTTGCTTTGTTTATTTACTTATTTACGCCCTTAATTATGCACTCTTCACATGGGATAAAGTTGCTTTTTTCAGGATGAGTGACACACATGCTATATAATTATGCCCAAGACATTACAATTATTTGCACGTTGATGAATGATGCACTGCACGTGTAAATTTATTACTTTACTTAATCCCATTATCAGGTAGAGTGAGCTGAGCTAGCACTTGAAATCTACAGGTCACCTACCTGAGCTGTTTGTGAACCATTATACAATTAAATTGAATAGGTATATTAATCAGGTTATAGGAGGATTTAAATGTTTGGTGGAGAAATGTAAAGCATTATATTTCTTGATTCGATATCACTGCAAAAGAATTATCAAATATATAATTTTTTTTTTTTTAATTTTTTCCATGTGATGGTCAGTGATATGACTGCCTGTAAGACATGAAATTGCATAATTTGAGAAGATAAATACTGATTGATTTGCTTCTTTTGTATCACTTTTGTTGCTAACCAGTATCCTTGACAGGTTGATGTGATGTTGTGTTTGGATTGCTTCAACGAGGGAAGATTTATTGCTGGTCATTCTAGCCTGGATTTTGTGAGGGTCAGTTCCATAAAGGGTTATGTAGATGTGGATGGAGATGGAGATGATTGGAGTGACCAGGAGACATTGCTCCTGCTCGAGGGGATGCAACTGTACAATGAAAACTGGGATAAAATTTCCGTGCACGTAGGTACAAAGTCAAAAGCACAGTGCATCCTTCATTTTGTGCGTCTTCCTCTGGACGGCGCTCCACTTGAGTCTATCGATGTTCCAAGTACATCTGGTTGTTCAAGTTTATTGAACCAAGACGATCATGGGAGATCACAGCTGAATTCAAATGGTAATGCTGCTGGTACTTCTATGCGGATTCATTTCTTTCTGCACATTCAGGAACTTCTAGCAATCGACATTTGCATTTTATTGTGATGCAGGATGCAGTCTGCGAGATGTTAATTCTGCAAGCAAATTTCCTTTTGCAAATTCTGGAAATCCAGTGATGAACCTGGTAATCTTTCTATCTGCATATATATGTGCTTTTGTCTGTTTCCTCTCGAACATTCTTCTCTTCCATTTGCACTGGGACCAAGTACTCCTCTTGTGCTCTTTTGACCAAATCTCTTATCATTTCTTGCTTCTTTGCGTTTTGGACAAGTATCATTTAGTTTAACTTACTGTGTACACACATCATTTGTACTTTTTTTCTCACGTGTTCACTCGCTCTCTTTGCCATCAAGGTTGATGTCAGTATGTGGGGAGGTTTGGTTTATGTTCCTTTACTTGGCCAATGCCATCTACTTGGAATAATGTAACAAAATTTTGTTTGTTCCATAATGTCCTCTCTTTAATATCTAACAATATAATCAAAAAACTATTTACACGGAAAGAACACCTTTTCTGTGCTGATGTTCAAACTGAAGTGAGACTCATTCATCCTCTTATCTATTCTCACTCAAGTCCTTTTTATCACCTTTGTAGCACTATAGTTTTTTCAACTACCGACTTCTTTGACGGTATATCCACCTCCCTATATAGTTTAATAAAGCTCATCTGCTGTTCTTTTTAAGGTTGCCTTTCTTGCCTCTGCACTGGGGCCAAGAGTGGCTGCTGCCTGTGCTCATGTGTCTTTGGGAGCATTATGTAAGGATGGTGGTAAGGAAGAGAGTCCTCGAGGAGAAACAATGAATTTTACTAAAAAGGGTGAGTTGTAAATTATATTGGCCTCTCATTTCTTCTTCTAAAATTTTTAACTGATTCTCTCAGAAGGTCCTTGGAGCCAACATGATGCAGAAGCTGTTCCATTATCTGCTGAAAATGTGAGAGCTGCTGCCAAAGCTGGTCTTGCTGCAGCAGCTACAAAGGCAAAGCTTTTTGCTGATCATGAAGAACGTGAAATTCAGAGGTTATCTGCCAATATTGTAAATCATCAGGTATCCTTGTTGATGCTCTGCTCGTTGAGAATTTTCAGACTATCATTTCTTCCTAAATCTATTGTGACGATCACGATTGTTGTTATTATATATTCTCTTGTATGGGAGAAGTTTATACCTTGAACTGTTGATTTTTGCCAAACTAAGAATCACCTCTTTCTGTAATAGCTAATACATGGATTTAACTTTGAGTAATCTTGTGTGCATGCCAGAGGTGGAATTGTTGCTTTTTGGACATGAAGCCAAAATTTTAAAACTTGAGCAAAAAGAAAAAAGTTTGTTAGTGTTGTAGTTTCTTTACACCCTCTTCTGAGCCGTATCACTGCATCTACCACTAATTTGCTACTTCATTTTTGCCCTTCTCATTTTACAACTTCAGCCTTTCCTTGTAAACAAATATCAGTTATATGCTGTAAGATATCTACGGTACCCCATTTTCCCTTCCTGCTCTCCATTCCTTAACATGTAAAACTGGCACATATCTCTCGTCCACATTAGCAATACCTTGATATTTACCCCCACAAAATTCGATCATTCTTTTATTATCAAAAATTCAGAGTGGAATATAAATTGTAACTGAAGATGTATTTCTGTCCTGGGTTTTAAGTAACTCGAAACATGGAGTGCCACCTTCCTTGCTTTCTATTTCCATTAATATCACATTCCAATTCTCCCCCCACCCACCCCCTTTTCCTCCTTTTTTGCTCAAATTAACAATCCAGTAAGTTATTGATTTTCGAAAAGACTTATTCATTGAATTGGTAATTATGAATTTTGCTTTACTAATCAAAATCTTTTGTTTGATCCTCACACACCACAACTTAGTAAACTAGCAATATGTTTTTAATGATCCTCAAACAGTATCTTAGAAGGAATTCATTCAGCTCTAGTGTCATTGTAGTTCAGGTAGTAACTAATGCTTGCATGCCAACCGCCACCTGACCCATGAAGCCTAACAGATTTTCACATCAATTACATTTTTGAAATTTGAAAGTCGCTAAAATTGTTCCTTTTATTTTTATTTTTGTTAAGGACAATTTAGATAAGAGTGAGTTCTGTTTTCGTGTTTCTAGGAAAGTAATTCATAACTCTAGATTAATTCTCGAGTCCCTAATCAATCTTTAACAACCTCCTATGTTCAGTCAATAATTTTATCTCAACCATATCCGAATACATTGCTGCCCTTGAAGTTATTAATGCTTACATAGATACGCTTAGTATTTATTTATTTTTTTCCGCTTCAGTACTGATTCTTTCTCTTAGTGGAGCGGATACTTCTTAGCAGTAAGTCAATTTTTAATGGGACAGCTTTCTAAATGATACTTATCATTTAAGATGGTTCCTCATATCTATCTTGTAAACTGTGTTGCCTGCTGCTATCAAGAAACAACTTTTCTACATAGTATGTTCTCCTCTTAGAGCCATCTAACACATGCCTATATCAGGCATGCGTACAAAGCTTATGTTTTTGGTTTAATACGTGACGCTAACATGAAGTTTTCACAACTTCCATTTGTCAACAAGTTTGGAACCCCAAACTCCATGACAAATGTAGAACCAGAGGATTGTTCATTTCACTTGTGGTCATAAAATATTGCAACTTTATTTACCCTGTCCTGCATCTGCTTGAGACAAGTAGTTCTTAAATGTGAAGAATAGTGTTTTCGGTGTTCTCTGGTTAGTCATACAATGATGACAAAAGAGAATTCATCTAATTGCTGGTAGGTTTGTGATGCTGTGTTTCTCGTTATTTGTTATATGCTATTGAATTATGATCTGTGCAATTGTTCTGGCTGGTCGTAATTTAATACCTCATATTTTGCTCAATTCATTGATCGTAATTTAATACCTCATATTTATAGGGTTTTACTGCATAAAGTTTCATGTATATAAGGGTACAGGTTTAAATACATTGTGGTCACTAAATTTTTAGCGGAATTTTATGTGATCACTAAAATTCATTTTGTTTGAAGTTGGTCTTTGAATTTAAACTTCTCTACATTTTTGTCACTGTGCTTGTCCGTTTGTTTGACTGATGAAAAATGTGATGCAGCAATCTAGTTACTTGCCAACTAGTCTGCTCCATATGTCAAACTGTGGGCATTATTGGAATGACCAAATTATAATGATGTTTTAAGTTCCTTGACCCAATTGGAACAAGGTTTAGTTCAGTGGCAAACTGGATCGAAATGAATGTCACCAAAATAAAATTTTGCTAAAAAATCATTAACCAGCCAGTGTTTTTGACCCCAAGGGTATAAGATCTGCTTGAAACTACCAAACGCTGTATAGCTCATAAATGCTTTCGTGTTCTGTCTGGTTAAAGACAGTGCTCTAAACTGGACAGGAAAAACATATTTCTAAAAACATTAGCATTTCATGATAATTTCGGACAAGTTCATGGTGGTTTCCTATTTTCTTTCAGATGAAGAGATTGGAGCTGAAGCTGAAGCAGTTTGCGGAAGTGGAGACCTTACTAATGAGAGAATGTGAACAAATGGAAAGGACAAGGCAGAGGTTTGCTGCCGAGCGGGCCCTCATGATGTCAGCACAATTTGGATCTGCTGGAACGCCGCGATCCATTGGCCCGCAAACCGTTGCTAATGCCGTTTTAAATAATGCATCAGGAAATAATAGGCCACAAGTTTCGGGTTCTCAACAGCCTTTCATTTCCGGTTATGGCAGTAATCAACCCATCCATCCCCATATATCACTCATTCAACAGCATGGGATGTATGGACTCGGGCCACGGCTGCCCCTTTCAGCTATACACCAGTCCTCTTCCTCTTCAGGAGCTAATGCCATGTTTAGCCCCCCAGCAACTTCCCAGCCATCCATTAGTCATCCAATACCCAGATCTTTATCTGGGAGTAAATCCAGTTTAGGTTAATCGAAGCAAGTGATTCGGGTTTTAAATTTTCTTGGATCGATTACTCTTATTTCTTTTCAAGTCTGCACTAGAAGAGAGCAACTGGTGGAATGATACAGTTACCAACATTGTATCTTTGGTAATAATGGAAGCGGAGTCGAGTTACTTTGAATGGTTACTTAGTGTAGATATTTTCTTCATTATTATAGTCGAATTATTACACACTTTTTTATCGTGAACGATTGCTGATCCAGCATGTAGGATTCTAGGAAAATATTTTGGAGCTGTAGTGCTGTACAGATAATGAAGATTGATGCAGGAAACTGGGATCAAGAAAGTTGTATTTGATGGATTTCATTGATATTCTTGATATTGATTTGAAGCTTACAACAGGGAAAATTTTGCTTCATTATTTGACTTCAGACATTTTTTGAGCATTTGCTTTATGCTTTTATAGTCGGGTTAAATGCATTGCGGGTTACTAACTTTTAGTGGAATTGGATCCAGGTCACTTATTTTTAATTTGTGCTATTATGGCCATCTTCAACCCTCGTTCCATTCCATCAAATTTCACCATTTTGCATTAAAAATTTGGTGCAGTCACTCACCAACTCAACACCATCATTTGCACCTAATGGTTAATATCATTTTTGCCATTTTTCCCCATTTTACATCGAATTTTTGTTAAGGTTATCTGTGTCCATTTTTTTTTTTTTTTTTTTGTTATACAACAAATTTTAATTCTCATATTATTATTATTATTTTAATATATGTAATCAATAATAATCAAGGAATAAATTAAAATAAAAGTACATGAGAAGTTTTAAAATGTAACAAACACAATTATTTAAAATTAAAACCTTTTAATATCATGATATCGAGATTTGAAACGTATTACATTGTTTTTTAGGGGGTGTTTGAGCTCCATTATTTTTGAATAATGTATTTTGGAATAATAGATTAATGAAATATGCGTAGCTAAAAAAGAAGGGAAAATTTTGATTTACGTGTATTATCATTTTAATAAAAAATATTTGGTTGAAAAGAAGAAAGAGAAAAATGTATTTTGGGGAAAATGGGAATCAAACACCCCTCTAAATAACATGATTTACGATTTTCTTAGATATGGTATTTCTATTAATTGTACTACATTTTTTAAATTCAATAATTTTGTTATTGAAATGTAATTATTTATTTTGTAATTTATGTAGTAGTAAATTAAACAAATAAATATTTTTTTGATAAATAAATGTTAAGAACTAAAAAAATGAAGAAAATATTGTTCATTTGGCCTGATGAGTTGGAGATAATTTTCAGTTTGGTGCAACGTTTTTACGAGCAGATTACGTTAATTTAGACTAATGTCGGTGGATGGTGTCGTCAGATTTGCAAGCAAATCAAAGTTACCTTAAATCATAATTTTGTCAATTTGATTTTTCCTGTTTGTAAAAGTCGATTGTTCATTATTTGTTAATTAAAAAGAAAATCCAAGTTTTAAATTTAAGATAAGTTTTTAAAAATTAAAAAGAAATGCATTGCGTGTCCCTTAGCCACCTTAAAATTATAATAAATTTTTCTCTCTTCTTTTCAATTGCACATTTGAGTTAAATGTTTCATTAGTCACTGAACTTTCATACATGTCATGGTTTACTCGTCCACCTTTCAAACTTATCCCACTGGCCACTCAACTTTAAACTGTCCCACTCCGTTGGCCATTAGATCAAAACCGTTGATAACGTTGTCTACGTGACTGATAGAATGACGACGTGGCATGTTAAATTGTTAATTAGATGTCACATCAATGCCATGCATGCAAATGAGTTACTCACCGGACTTTGCTTCATGTCACAGATTGCTCATCCAACTTTGCTTCATGTCACGAATTACTCACTAAACTTTGTTTTATGTCACGGTTTACTCACCAAACTTTCAAAATTGTCCCGTTGGCCACCGAATTTCACTCTGTTCAACTCCATAACTCACCCAAATTAAGATGATGTTTTGTGTGGATTAAAATTGAATTTTTTAGTAAATTGTGTTAGAAAATTTTGAAATATGTGGTTAAAAAGTTACGAGGACCCATGAAATGGTTAGAGACGCATTTTGTTCTATCTAATCAAAGCGAGATTCAATTATATTATGAAAGGCGTGTTTCGTAGTGATAATTAGGGCTGTGCAAAAAGTCCAAACTGAATTGAACCGAATCGGATTCGAACAAAATCCGACGGGTTCGATTCGGTTCTCGATTCTAGACCAAAAATCGAAAAATCGAATCTTTCTAAATTTTTTATATTGGATAAGTCAAATTATTTTAATTTTTTCTAAACAAAAGTTTGAGAGTTGGAACATTAATCACCTAATTAGTTAATTTGTTTAGAAAAAATTAAAATAATTTGATTTATCCAATATAAAAAAATTAAAAAATTTAGAGAGATTCGGTTCTTGGTCTAGAATCGAGAATCGAACCGAACTCGTCGGTTCTCGATTCAGATACTTGTTCGGGTATTTAATTTTAGAAGAACCGCTTGATTTAGTTTGGTTCGAATCCGATTCGATTCGATTCGGTTTAGACTTTTTGCCCAGCCCTAATCATCACTACCAAACACATCTTTCATAATATAATTGAATCTCGCTTTGATTAAATAGAACAAAATGCGTCTCTAACCATTTCATGGGTCTCGCAACTTTTCAACAACATATTTCAAAAACTTCTATCATAATCTACCAAAAAAATTCAATTTTAATCCCCACCAAACACTATCTTAATTTGGGTGAGTGATGTGGTTGACAAAGTGAAGTTCGATGGCCAACGGGACAATTTTGGAAGTTCAGTGAGTAAATCGTGACATAGAACAAAGTTTGGTGAGTAATTCGTGACATGGAGAAAAGTTCGGTGAGTAATCCGTAACATAGAGCAAAGTTCGGTGAGTAATTCATTTACACACATGGCGTTGACGTGTTATCCAATTAACAATTTAACGTGCCACGTCTCCATTCTGTCAGCCATGTGGATAACGTTATTAACAGTTTTGATCTAGTGGCCAACGGAGTGAGACGGTTTAAAGTTGAGTGGCCACTGGGATAAGTTTTAAAGGTGGGTGAGTAAATCGTGACATGTATGAAAATTTAGTGACAAATGAAACATTTAACTCTGCACATTCTCAAAAAAAAAAAAAAAAAAAAAAAAAACATTATTTCAAAAATTATAATACCAAATAATGGGGCCTAAGCTCCTGGGACCTAAGCTCCTGTTTGGTTCTCATTATTTTCAAAATAGATTTTTCTTACTTATTTTTAACTTATTTTTCAATAAAATAATATTACACGTAAATTCAAAAGATTTCATTGTTTTTTAACTGCACATTTTCATCAAATTACTATTTGAAAATGCATTTTTGACCCAAAAAAAAAAAAAAGAGGAAAAATATTTTCTTTTTAATTAAAATTAAGATTAAATTGCATTGCTGGTCGTTGAACTTTTAACAAGTCACGTCTAGATTAACCATATTTAATTTTGTACAATCAAGTCACATAATTTCGATTTCTTTGTAAATTTAGTCAACACTCGCCATTGTGGACGGAGTAGCTAGACTTGCAAGCATATTTGTCAGACTCGACCCGAACATTGACCTGAACAATGCAACAGGTCAATGGGTCAATGATTTAACTGGTGACCATGTGGTTCAATCGACGGGTCATTACATAAAAACCTACAAAAAATAAAAAATATAATTTTTTTTATGGGCAAAATTAAAATTTTTAATTTATTTTTTACTAATTATTTATGTTTATAAAGTAAAATAAAATGTTGGAGCAAAGTTTTTTAAAAGAATATTTTTATAAAAGTTTTAAATGATTGATTGATTATATATAAGTTATTGCATATTAGTAATACTAAAACACTTTGTGTTCAAGTGAAGAATAACTCATTATTTTTCTTATCGATCCAAAGTTTAATTTCATTGGATCCAAAAATTTTGTAAAAAAATTTCAAAACCCAATCAAATCGGTCAAAGTCCGATTTTGACCAAGTCAAGTGCATTTCTATCAAATTAATTTGTCCGACCCGGTTTTTTCAACTATGTTTGCAAGTAAATTAAACTTGGATGTTTTGATTGCACCAAATTAAAGATACTGAAATGTAACTCTTCTGAAAATTGGGTGACCTCCTATGCAATTAACCTGTTATTGAACAATCATTTTTTTATTATTATTAATTAACCGGACGGTCGGTCTGCATGTCGGTTCATTTCCCACTTTTCTTTTTCTTTCAAAACATCTTATAGAAGTGGTACTTTTTAAATTACCCTTGTCAAACACGTCTTTTGTCAGTTTACCCAATTTTTTTTGACATTCACCACAATAGCCGTCCAAGACTTAAAAGACAAAAATATTCTTAAAATGTTATACAATTACATAAATGTGGTATTGTTTAAAAGACAAAAATGTCATTTTTAACTTATAAAGAATTTCAAACATTCCCAATTAAATTTAAAAATAAAATCACTTTTTTTGTATGTTTACTCCAACACAGATAAAAATTGTTTCATTTTTTATCTGCTTCAAACTTGAAAACAGATAAATTTATCAAACGCTATACAAGAAGATATTATTTACAACAATCAGTGGAATTGATTTACGTATTTTTAAATTCGCTTCGGTTAAATTAGTAAATTTTTTTAATATTTAAATTTTATTTCGATATAGATATATAAAAAATTTATAATTTTAAATGGATCTAAAATCATTTTTAACAAAAACGAGAAAATTTTTTTATCTACATGTATAATTACAGACAAATTTACGTATGTAAAATGCCAAGACTTATATGGAAAAAACCGTGCCCGGACGTCCGGGTCCAGACGTCCGGGCCCGGACGGCCCACTCGTCCGGGCAGTCTGGGAAGGGTGCGCTTGACAGTGTTTTTAGGTCATAACTTTCTCTCCTAATATCCGATTGAGGTGATTCAAAATGCGTTGAAAAACTAACTCAAAGGGCTACAACTTTGCTTCAGATACCATCTTCGAATTCGATCGTTTTCCATGTCAAAAAATGGTCTCAATATGAAGCTGAAAATCAGTGCAGAACTTTTCAGCTTGAAAGTTGATATATGATAATGTTTTGGTTATATTTCATCCATTTGACTCATTTCTTCATCCAATTAATCTCCAACACTCTCGAATCTTCATCACAAGGTTAGAAACAAGTTTATAATATTTTCACTTAGTCCTTGAACTATCACTTTCCTCTATATTGGTCTTTTTCGCCCTTTTCTTCTAATTTCCATCGTGTTCGTCCATTGCATCCTAAACCAAAATACAAGTGTACTTAGAACACTTAGACGCCAATAAATTATGAAAATGCAATTGTTATTGGATGAAAAATGTGATAATTGATCTGGATCTTTATTCTTAGAATCGAGTGACCTTCAGACTCTGAATATGCAAATTGTTCCCTTCAACGACCTCTTACCTTAATGGGATCTTTTCTATTTCAACTTCTTGCCTTCACTGTATCGTTTCCAAGGACAAGTCCCTAGATTTGGATTAAATAAAAACTGTATTGGTTGTTAAAATAAGAAGAAGTTTCTTCTTAGATCTATCAAGAATCTATGAGAATGGATATTTAGAAACTCGTTCTTCTATAAAAGAAAAGGAATATTATTAATATTTTGAAATTGGTACAAGAATTATATCAAAAGACATAAATATTTTGATTTTCTTACAGTCTAAGAGCTCAAGTATTTTTCTAACTCATTCTGCCTCTAACTTAACCCAAAGACTTCTATTTATACAACTCATGAGGCTCGATTATTGGCCTCTTACATCATTCATTATCCCATACTCCATTAATGAAATTCTATTATTACAACAGTATATTCACTACATAATTGCAGTTCTATAACTCTTTTAGGACTTGATTGATCTTTTCTTAAAATTATAATGGCTTGGTTTACTTTAATCGTTTATTTAATGCTTTATAAACAAATTAAATAAGTAATTTAAAATAAATATTTTAATTGTTTACTTAATATATCATTGTAAAAAAAGAATTTACAATTCATTTCCTTATTTTAATTATTTATATAATACTTAATTATAATTAATAGAATATTAAATAAATAATCAAAATATAAAATTTAAATAAACAATTCAAAGAAACAATTTATTTTATTTATTTAATATTTTATTATTTGTTTATATAATATTTAAATATAATTAAATTTATTATCTTAATTGTTAATTGATTAATTCATTATTTCCTAATTTAATTTTTAATTGAATAATAAATTATTTATCGTTTATGTAATAGTTTATTGAAATTAATAGTTTATTAAATAAACAATCGAATATTTACTATTTTATTATTTATAACTAAATAATATTTTAGTTTTTATAACTAAATAATATTTAATTATTTATTATTTTAATTGGTAATTGATTAATAAATTATTTATCGTTTATGTAATAGTTTATTGAAATTAATAGATTATTAAATAAACAATCGAATATTTAATATTTTATTATTTATAACTAAATAATATTTTAGTATTTATAACTAAATAATATTTAATTATTTATTATTTTAATTGTTAATTGATTAATAAATTATTTATCGTTTATGTAGTAGTTTATTGAAATTAATAGATTATTAAATAAACAATCTAATATTTACTATTTTATTATTTATAACTAAATAATATTTAATTATTTATTATTTTAATTGGTAGTTGATTAATAAATCATTTATCGTTTATGTAATATTTTATTGAAATTAATAGATTATTAAATAAACCATCGAATATTTAATATTTTATTAATTATAACTGAATAATATTTTATTATTTATAATTAAATAATATTTTATTATTTATTATTTTAATAGTTTATTGAAATTAATAGATTATTAAATAAACAATCGACTATTTACTATTTTATTATTTATAACTAAATAATATTTTAGTATTTAGTATTTTAATTGTTAATTGATTAATAAATTATTTATCGTTTATGTAATAGTTTATTGAAATTAATAGATTATTAAATAAACAATCGCATATTTAATATTTATTATTTATAATTAAATAATATTTTATTATTTATTATTTTAATTGTTAATTGATTAATTTGTTATTTATCATTTATGTAATAGTTTATAGAAATTAATGGATTATTAAATAAACAATTGAATATTTAATATTTTATTATTTATAACTAAATAATATTTAATTATTTATTATTTTAATTGTTAATTGATTAATAAATTATTTATCGTTTATGTAATATTTTATTGAAATTAATAGATTATTAAATAAACAATGGAATATTTATTATTTATAACTAAATAATATTTTATTATTTATAACTAAATAGTATTTAATTATTTATTATTTTAATTGTTAATTGATTAATTTGTTATTTCCTATTTTAATTTTTAATTGAAAATTAAATAATTTATCGTTTATGTAATAGTTAATTGATTTTAATAGAGTATAAAATAAACAATCGAATATTTAATAATTTATTATTTGTAACTAAGTAATATTTAATTACTATACTGTATTTTGTAACTAAATATTAAACAAACTATTGAATACTAAACAAAATAAATAATTAATAAATAGATTATTAACTAAACCATCGAGTAATTAATATTTTATTATTTATAACTAAATAATATTTTATTATTTTTGATTTTAATTGTTAATTGATTATCTCATCATTTCTTATTTTAATTGTTAATTGAATATTTTATATAATATTTAATTATAATTAATATAATATTAAATAAACAACTGAATATGGATTTTTTTTTATTTACAACTAAATAAAATTTTAAATTTTATTATTTTAATTTTAATTTTTAATTGAATATTTCATTATTTATTATTTTAATTGTTAATTGAATATTAATTTATTTAGTATTTTATATAATACTTAATTATACTTAATAGAATATTAAATAAATACTTGAAAAATGAAATTTAAACAAACAATTCAAAGAAACAATTTATTTTGTTTATTTATTATTTATAAATATTTTACTTTGAAATAAATTACTTCTTGTAACTAAATAGTAATCAAACTATTAAAATAAACAAATTAAATAAATTATTAAAAGAAATAATTTATTTTAATTGTTCATTTAATGTTTTATAAACAATTTCAATAAGTAATTTAAAATAAATATTTTACTTGTTCACTTAATATTTCGTTGTAAAAGAAAAATTTATAATTAAATTTCTTATTTTAATTGTTTATATAATATTTAATTATTATTAATAAAATATTAAACAAACAATCAAAATGTAAAATTTAACTAAACAATTTATTTTGTTTATTTAATATTTTATTATTCGTGATTAAATAATATTTCATTTTTAAATAAACTCTTTTTTTGTAACTAAATATTAGACAAACTATTAAAATATACAAATTAAATAAAAAATTAAATGAAATCAATAATTAAAAATTCACGACAAAATTAAACTATAATTAATATTAAATAATAAAATTAGAAATTAATTTTAAATAAAATATGTAGTATATACAATATTTATATAAAATAATATGAAAAAAAAAGAAAAAAAAAACCATCTGCGCCCCCAGAGTGCGTGCCCCCAGAATATGAAAAAAAAAAAGAAAAAAAAAATCATCTGGGCCCAGATGCCCCCCCCCCGAGTCTGGGGGCCCAGATTCAGATGCCCCCCGAATCTGGATGCCCCCAGACTCGGGGGGCATCTGGGCCCAGACGCAAATCAGGGAATCGTTTCCCTCATTCAGAATCTTCGGAAAATGCCATTTTCAACGATCTCCACCTTTCAAAACTCACCCAAATTACATTTCATCCTTAATAAAATAATATCTACAACAATTTCTTCAAAAATAATCAACAAAAAATTGAAAACTTGTTTTATTTATTTAATAATTTCAACCATGCTTTGTAATCAAATTACTGAATTTTTGTCGATTTTTTGGTCGTCAATCTTGCTCCTCATTGGTGAATATTTTTTTTCTCCTCTTCCAAGTCACGTGTGAGGGTAAAAATGAGAAAATGCTTGACTTTTAAGTTTCATTAGTTTTTTACGTTTTTTTTTTTAAATACTGGTCAACGACTATTTTGGAAACGGGGTATTTTCAACTATTTCCTCCTTATAGAAGGGTGCACTAATGACTAAACCCTAATTCTCAGTATTCTCTACAGTTGCTATATGTGCTAGAACTCTACTTTTCTTTGAATCGGAGTTAAGATCGAAGCAGAAAATGCAGGGCCCAGTCCTCGTTCTCAGTAAGTATTATTTTCCTCTTGCTTAGAATTAATCTTCCAGGCTAGGCCGGCAAGGAGGCCGAGAATTTCTTGATCAGAGTAATAGAATTTTGTAAACTTAATAAGCCTGATTCGTGTAATTAAATGCATTGATAGCATGCTAGCTTGTAATTTGAAGTGCAATCTTAGCCTAGGCATTCAGTGAAGGCTTGTTGTTGGTGAATGGTGAAACAGCTATTATATGAACTTGCTGCGATTTGATCTGAATTATAAACGTTTGGATAGTGCCTTTCTCGTACTGTTTTTAAGGCTTTGTTTTTTTCAAGTTATTTATTAACATATTATGCCTTCTTCTTTGGCTGATGGGTAATTTTAATTTCAATGGAGCAGAGGATTCACTGAAGCGAGAATCTGGCAACAAGGTGCACTATGGCAATATCCAAGCGTCAAAGGTAGAGTGAATTCTCGTCTTCCTTTTTGCTCATCTCCATAACCCAGAGTAACAGGGATGAATATTGATTTTGTTAGACATGCTATTTGTATCATGTGATTCATTAAATCAAAGTTTACTTTTTACAGCACGGTATGGGTTTTCTTTCTTTTTTCTTTTTCCGATTTTGGTTGGGTTGGAGGAGGGGGTGCTTTTATAATTTTATTTATGTAGCTCTAAGATGACTGGTTTGCACAAACTGTTCTTAGGTTATGATTTGTTTGAAAAATCTCCTTGTAATCTGGCTGAATTTTTTCTATCCTTTTCACATTTCTCCGTAAATTTATTTCAATGGATATCTATTAAGCTATTGGACAGTTTGCTTCTCATATGCGTGATAATTTTTCTTCGTCATACTTTGGATTGTCCTTGACAGGCTGTTGCTGATATTATTCGGACTACTTTGGGTCCTCGATCCATGCTGAAAATGCTACTTGATGCTGCCGGAGGTGATTCTATGAACTATATTCCCTTATTTAAAAATATTGAATAAGAATTGTGATTTTCATAAAAATTGTCTTCGACATGTGTTCTATTTCCATCCAATGCTGTCACAGTTAACCCGAGGAAAGATAGGTAGGGTTGAGGTGAGGCATTAGGATAATACTTTCCAGATGAGACGCAGAAGCATTTGCCATTCAGTTACTTAATTTTTCGTTACTTCGGATTGAGGAGGTTATAATGAGGATTCATCTTATTATTATTGTTAGATGGACTTGTTATGCTGTGCCCCACGAGGAATGTCACAGCTGATATTCATCTTGATTTATTAACTCGATTTTCTGTTTCCTTGTGTCAACTTTTGTCTGTGATTAAATTTCGTTCTTTTCCACTCATTAGGTATTGTGGTGACAAATGATGGAAATGCTATTCTTCGTGAGTTAGATATTGCACACCCTGCAGCAAAGGTATAGTCTCTTTCTTTGCTTCTTTATCCATGAATTTCTGTAATTTTAAGTGGTTTAACTCCTATTGACCTCTGCTTGCAATTTATTTATAATGTGTTTTCTGGATTGAATATTCTAACACTATACTCTAGTTTCTTTCTTGATTCACTTTTGATATATTTTCATTTTTTACTTATATGGTGGCAGTCAATGATTGAACTAAGTCAAACTCAGGATGAGGAAGTAGGAGATGGAACAACATCCGTTATTGTTCTCGGTAAAGATTTAACTTACTTCTTTTCATCTTTTCTGTATGTACCTGTGATGTTTATATGGGGTTATGGTAACTCATTACATGGAGTTAGTAGGTTATCAACTTCCCCATATATTTTTAGATCCAATAAACCTTGTCACGGTAGTAATGGGTGTCTTTGTGAATAAAGAAAGAAAAGAAGAGAAAGGAAAAAAGACAAACTTTCTTCTCCAAAATCAAACTCCAAGTCCATATTCTGCTCCCTCCTTAGCTGATATCCACTGCCACTGGGGAGAACTGGCTAATTGGGTTTGTCCGAATACCTCTCTCAAGTATGAAGATGAGTAATTTACCAAACAAATGGAATATGAATATTTACGAGCATCTTGGTTCTTTGCTCTGTAAAACTACTCCCACACTCCTGTGTGTGAAATTACATACACAAACTCACACAGTGAAGGTGTCTCTAATCTGCGTCTAAACCGAAGATCAGTCATCAGTCACAGAGGGAGGAAGGAGGGAATTCAAAAAATGAAAGGAAAGAACTTGAACACAACAAGACGTCTTCTTTAATTTTTCATATCAGTGTGAATGGAGATTGATCTCATAGGTGTTATTCTAACCATCCACTGCCAAAAATGAAAATAGGCCATTTGATTTGATCATTTAGCCCCGTTTGAATTAAGACTATTATTTTGAGAATTTTTTTTTTTTTTTTTTGAGGATGTGTGTTAAAAACTAGGAAAAAGTTTTTGGTTTACGTGCAAAATATTTTATTGTGTAAATGTGTGGTTCAAAATGAGTATGGGAATTAAAGAGTTTTGAAATAATGGTTGTTAAACATGGGCTTAATGTCCTTCCCTCTTTTGATTTCATCAACTCCATCTTACATCTCTTTAAAAATTCTATAGCTTGGGATTGAATCGATATATATATTTTTCTTCATCAAAAGCCCCAAATATTAGCTAAAACGTACAAAGTGCTTTAGAGTACTGTAGTGTGTCTATGGTGCTTTAGAGGCTGCATTGCCTTGGGGGTTGAAATGTGACTCAGAGAAACATAAACAAAGAAATACTACATATGCTGATGGTTGTGGCAATGGCTTAACTTTTGTGTAATGTTTCTTGTTGAAGCTGGTGAAATGCTCCATGTTGCAGAAGCCTTCATTGACAAAAAATATCATCCTACAGTCATCTGTCGAGGTAATATTTGATTTCTATATTAGATGTTTGTATGTTATTTTAGCTTTCCTGTTTTCCTGGGTAACAAGTTTCCTATGTGACTGCAATGTAGCTTATAACAAAGCCCTAGAGGATGCAATTGCTGTGCTTGACAAAATTGCAATGACTGTTGACTTGAAGGATCGTAAGTTTTACCTCGTTATTTTTTTTCTATGTTTTGAAGTTGGCTGACGTTTCATGTTTATCAGAGTGATTTCAGTTGGCATGTTACTTGAGTTGAGGCAGAGGATTATGAACATTCTTAATCTTTTCCTCAAAATGCATAAAGCCTGCTTACTCTGATAAAAGTTACCTTAATAGTCTTTTCATGTTTAGCAATTCATATTATAAGCATGTTTGGGAAACGGTTTAAATTACAAATAGATAGAAATGAGTGGTAGATAAATGGGTAGTACTTGTGGTTTCTTTGAAATGAATGGATGAAAAGTGACTTGATTAGGAAAAATTAATGGGCATCTTATTATGTGTTCTAAACTTATCTAGGAATTCAATTTCTGAACTTGTATTACAGACACATGTCCTGATATACTAATTGTTGATGGAACAAGGAGTGCATCGAAGTTCTTTCGAAAAATAGTCCCATTGATGGCAAGTTTAAACATCATGTAATAGAGCTCGTTTCAAATATAGAAGTTTTTTGCTAAAGCCCTCATGAAGTACACATCTCTCAGACAGTAAAATAAGTACAATGTATTCATGCTATGGCACCAGGTTTACGTGTCAGTTAAGTCAACATCATTTGGCTGAATGTTCTATTAGGATGTTAGTGACTGGGGTCTCTCAACTTGAAGTGATATGTCGCTCTAGGCATTTGAATGAATCCTCTACTTTTTTCATGACATCATTTCGTTGTGGAACGCATATTTACTTTTATTTTCTAGATCACCATGTCCTCTCGCTTGTAGTTCTAATGTATGTAGTTATTCTTTTATACTTATGGGGGTTACCGAATTTTATCTCATCTGGCAGGTGCAACAATGTTAGGTCTAGTCAAGAGTTGCATTGGGACAAAATTTACTAGTCAATTTGGGGATCTCTTAGCAGTAAGTATTCCGTCTTAGGTTACAATTCGTGCACTGTAAGCGTCGCAACACCCCTTTTCTGTCTCCTCTCTCTACATGTGTATCCACTTATGCCTTGATGTTTTAAGTTTCATGCCTTGGAAAACAGGAGTCTAGGCTTGCCGCATTAATATCTGATGCTATATATTTAGAATTTTAGTTTGTGCTGCATTTTCTTGTGAAACAGTAGATTCAGATAGAATTATGACTTCATGAGAAAATCAAGCATTTGAGCATATTGTTTTAGGACTGATATTTTGATTCAAGTTGGACCTAAAAGATCTTTATTCTGGTGAGACTTTCAGGATTTAGCAATAGATGCCACGACCATGGTTGGTGTGGATCTTGGCCAAGGTTTGCGTGAAGTGGATATCAAGAAGTACATTAAGATAGAGAAGGTTCCTGGTGGCCAGTTAGAGGATTCAAAAGTTCTAAAAGGAGTCATGTTTAACAAGGATGTTGTTGCTCCAGGTAAAATGAGAAGAAAAATACTGAACCCAAGAATCATTCTTCTTGATTGCCCTCTTGAGTACAAGAAAGGAGAGAACCAAACCAATGCAGAACTGTTAAGAGAAGAAGATTGGGGTGTATTACTGAAAATGGAAGAGGAATACATTGAAAACCTATGCATGCAAATACTGAAGTTCAAACCAGATTTGGTGATTACAGAAAAGGGGCTTAGTGATTTGGCTTGCCATTATTTTAGCAAGGCTGGTGTCAGTGCAATCAGAAGGTTGAGGAAGACGGACAATAACAGAATTGCCAAGGCATGTGGGGCTGTAATCATTAACAGACCCGACGAGCTGCAGGAATCTGATGTTGGTACTGGTGCAGGTCTGTTTGAGGTGAAGAAAATTGGGGACGAGTTCTACGCATTCATAGTTAACTGCAAAGATCCAAAAGCATGCACAGTACTTTTGAGGGGTGCCAGCAAGGATCTTCTGAATGAAGTGGAGAGAAATTTGCAGGTATTTTTTATTCTTGTACCCTCGTGGCATGTTTGGTAAGCTGCATTCGACAGGGTAGTAGTCCTGTTGTCTACCAAATATGTCGCTAATAATTAATTTCTTTGGCCCAATGTCCGTCATGATTTTCAAAATGTCTATGATCAGGATGCAATGTCAGTAGCAAGAAACATAATAAAAAATCCGAAACTAGTTCCTGGTGGAGGTGCTACAGAGTTGACTGTCTCAGCTGTGTTGAAGCAAAGAAGTTCTTCTATTGAAGGCATAGAA
Source organism: Fraxinus excelsior (assembly GCA_019097785.1). Classification (NCBI taxonomy): domain Eukaryota; kingdom Viridiplantae; phylum Streptophyta; class Magnoliopsida; order Lamiales; family Oleaceae; genus Fraxinus; species Fraxinus excelsior. The sequence continues at coordinate 2,505,439 of CM032642.1, forward strand.
AAGGTGAAGCAGTAATCTTCCTTCTTGTGTTCTCAATGCTTCGACTTTTCTTTCTTTCTTTCCTCCACAACCCCCCCCCCCCCCCCCCCCCCCCCCCCCCGGCGTTTCCTTTCAGCTTGAAATAACCCCATGTACCTCTAGACTCCAGTACCTTTTTTATTTATTTTTTAAATATATTCAATAATTATTGGGGAAAAATCAATATACTTCGCATGTTTGGTGTTGGATACTGTACATGACTGGGCAGGGTAGTTCTGGATACTGTACATGATTGGGCAGGGTAGTAATACTGTCTAATATTATCCCATCATGCCTATCCAACATATCACTCGCTAATGCCCAATCGGGATCAACTAGGACAAAAATTAAGCAATTGGTCAAACTCTTATTTGGCCCCCAGGTAATATCTATGAATAGTCATCTACTTTCAGGAAAAGGATAGATTAGAAACTGTCAGACCCCAACTTGCTTGTCATAAAAAAAATAGAAATTACATTATGGTTCATGAATGAGATGTCAAATAGAAAGGTGGTAAGGATATTAGAGAATCTGTGCGCGTTTAATAAACACAACCTTCTGGACCAATTCACCAACCTTCCGAACGATGAAGTCATGCTGAGCAATTATAGCTTGCACATCTAATTCATATATTTTTATAGATTATAGAAAACTTGAAATCATTTTTCTGAATTACTTTCCAATATACGGTTATGTGCATTATGCTGAACAGTGGCCTTATGAAGCTGCCGCAATTGCTTTTGAGGCTATACCACGTACTTTGGCACAGAACTGTGGGGTCAATGTCATTCGAACAATGACTGCCTTGCAAGGAAAGGTAAAACATCCTTTCTTTTGTTTACTCTCAGTTCAATACCAGCTCGAAAGTGTACAAGGATCATTACTTCTTTTATTTACTATATAGCACGCAAATGGTGAGAGTGCGTGGATTGGCATAGATGGGAATACTGGTGAAATTGCTGATATGAAAGAGCGTAAGGTACGATTTTATTTTATTTTTTTACTTGTGGCTTTAATTGCAAGTTTAGGTGGTTAAATGTTGTGAATTTGCCAGTGGTTACTAATTACTGAAGTGTATTGAGCTACAAACTTTCTTGATCTGTTCATATTGTTATCCTATATGACATATTTTATGACTTCCAATTTTTCCACGTGTTAATTGATTTATTGTACAACTGTACCTTTAGATATGGGATTCGTACAGTGTGAAGGCACAGGCATTTAAGACTGCCATAGAAGCAGCCTGTATGCTTTTGAGAATCGATGATATAGTGAGCGGAATCAAGAAGAAGCAGGCACCTGGAGCAGGCCAAGCTCCTTCAAAGCCTAAAATCGAGGAAGAAGGTGACGCTGACAACGAACAGATGATTCCTGAATAAACGGACATGAAATCTTTCTTGTGCCTGCCTGAGTTTAAAACTCGATATTCTAATCAAGTCATTCTCGCCAATTTTGGGGTAACAAGTATTTTCTGCTACATTGGCTGTATTTTCCTTGTGCACCCGAAAGCTAGTGTCAGTCTCATTATGATAGGAGGAATTAGCGGTGGTACTGACATGTTTAACACGGAGGATTAGATATTAGTAAAGAAAATCTTATTTATTATACTCTTTCTAAACCGAGTAAGAAATATGCACTATTTTTTTTTTCGCGATTTAGATGATAGGTGGACATTTTTGGGACTCGATCAAGCAAAATGATGGATTAAAATTTAACATTTTTTCTTTAATATAGCTAAATACGTACCTTATGGGACATTCTACCTGAGTATGGTGTTAGGAAATGTATTGTAGTAATGGGATTGTCATTTTCAAATAAGTCGATTTACTAGTACGATCATAGAGTATAAACTAGGGATCGTGCTTTTTGTCCAAGGTCAATGACCGAGATAAAAAAACAGGGACGCCAGCTGGTGCTCCCGTTTCTTGTCCCGGTCATTGACTCGGGACGGGCTTACCCATCAACTAGTTTAAGCAACTTATTCTTTTTACTTTTAAACAAAGAAAGTGAGAACATGTTTGTTTAAATTAAAAGTAAAAGTTACTTTTAAGTAAAAGGAAATGGATAAATTAATCTTTGTAAGTCACTTTTTGACAAGTAACTCTCATCTTACTTTCAAAGTAAAAAATGCTCTCTTTATTTTTCATTGATAAAGAATTACTTAATATTAAATTAACTTCCTTATTATTTATAAGGAAACTTACATATGTAAACACTTTACCTTGTCTGAAGAGATGCTCTAAACTCTAATCTTTGAAATACGTAATTAACTTATTTTTAACTAAAAAAAGTTATTTATTGTAACTTAATACTCAACTCTTTTAAGCACGTCCAATAAAATTATGCATATTATTTTCATATTAATTGACAAAAAGAAAACAAAAAAAGCTTCTACTAACAAGAAAAATTTTAAATTAATTCAATGTAGTATCAGTACAACAAATTTAGTAAAAGCACGTCACACTTGCCAACACCATCAAGTTCACATGCAAACATGAACAACATTACGGTAGATGTGTACATTTGGACACGAAGATAAACCCGCTTAGTCGCTAGTATCATGAACTCGACTAAAAGTTATTGCTAACAAAATTCGAAGTTGACCAACTTTTCGTTTACTGTTTTGGAAAACTTAACTCTTTTTTATTTTTAAGTGAAGAGTTACTTTGTCTTATTTTAACTTATTGTTAAGACAAGTAATTTACTCATTTTCAACTTTGCTCAATAAAAAATCATTTATTTACTTATAAGTTAACGTTTTAAGCTTAGCCATGAGCATTATAAGAAATCTGAAAAGGAAGCATGGAATCGTTGAGAGTTATGGCATGTCTCCTGTCCAGGGGCGGAGCTAGCCCGTCGAAGTAGAGGGATCCTAGAGTTGAAGGGGTAGGGTTCCATGGAGATTCGGGGCAGCGCCACCAAATTTTTTTTGAAACATTATCTATTAAAATGAGAGAAGTTGATACTTTGTTGTGGAGAAAGGAAACAAATGAATATAAATTAATGTACATTAGTTGAATACTTAAAAAATGGTAATGCATTCATGGAGACATGTTGGTAATTGACAATTATTTTTTTGGCGCTTACAATTCTAATGGTTCAAACTTCAAAATTAGAAGTTAAGACTTATGCATATATGTATAATGAATTTTAATTTTTATAGTTAAAAAATCTAAAATTTTAGCATTCTCGTTCAGTTAATAAGATGTAAGCGAGTTTAAAATGTTGCCTTCACTGCAATAAAAGGTCTCACACAGACACTATAACACTCAAAGAATCTGAAATCTCGGTATTTCAAGGAAAATGCACATTATGAAATTCATGAAAGACTTTTTCAAATACAAATTGGTAAATACAAAAAAAAATTAAAAATGAAAAAAAAATCTTTTTTTTGGTGGGGGGGGGGGGGGGGGGGGGTCCGGGGTCCCCCATGACCCCCTCCCCTCCGCCCCTGTCACTAAATAGCCAAACATTAATTTTAGGAAAATGAGTCTCAAAATAAAGATTTTTTTGAAGAATGTATGGTTAAAAAATATGATTTTTTTTTTTTTTTGAATTTACGTGTAAATATTTTATTGTTGGGTTAATTTTACAAATGGTCACTGAAGTTATCTGAAAATTTCAAAACGGTCACTGAAATTTGAAATTTCTTTCACAAACGGTCATTGAATTTTTAGATTTTTTGGTCAAGTTTGAGACAATTTTTCGGCAACTTCCGACCACCAAAATCGTCGATTTCGGATACCATTGGAAAACCCACGATGTCCTTTTCAATTACCACCAAAAATCTCCCCAAAACTCCAAGTGATTTGACTAGAATAAACTCATGAAGTCGGCAACCGAAAATTGTGAAAATCTGTCCAGATTTTCAGATTTTTTGTACGAGTTTGCGACATTTTTTCGGCAACTTTCGACCACCAAAACCCCCAATTTCGAATACCGTTGGAAAGTCCACGATGTCCTCTTCAATTATCACCAAGAATCTCCCCATAATTCCAAGGGATTCGGCCGGAATAAACTCACGAAGTCAGCTATCAAAAAAGTCCGAAAATCTGCCCAATTTGGGTAGCGACTTCGTTGGTTTATTCCGGTCGAATCACTTGGAGTTTTGGGGAGATTTTTGTGAGCTTTCCAACAGTATCCGAAACGGAAGTTGCCGAAAAATTGCCCAAAAATTTGAAAATCTGGGCAGATTTTCACAATTTTCTGTTGCCAACTTCGTGGGTTTATTCCGGCTGAATAACTCGGAGTTTTGAGGAGATTTTTGGTAGTAATTGAAGAGGACATCGTGGACTTTCCAGCGGTATCCGAAATTGGCGGTTTTGGTGGTCGGAAGTTTTCGAAAAATTGCCTCAAACTTGGCCAAAGAAATTTCAAACTTCAGTGACCGTTTTGAAATTTTCAGGTAACTTCAGTGACCATTTGTGAAATTAACCCATGTATTGTTAGAATTTTGAGTAAAAATAATTTTGTTTTAATGATTTTCAAACTTGGGCCTAAAGGCCATCAAAATTTTACGAATGCACTAGTCAAATTCTATCACTTTTCTCGTCGTTTGATAAATTACGTATGTAAAAGCTTAAAGATAAATATTTTAAAAAATATATCTTTAGGACCATTTTTTAATAAAAGATATCTTGTAGGACCACTTATCACTAACAAATCTCTAATTTTTTTTATTTTTTATTTTGTCAAGAATATCCAAGTTCTCGAATCATAAGTATTGAACGGTGTGAATCTATTATCCATTAAATCATTTAAATCCTCATCTATATCACTTGCGTAATTCGTTCATATTTGGTCCTCATTTTTTGAAAATATATTTTCTTCAAACTCAATTTCAATTACAAATTTTATGGGATCACCTTTTTTATTATTATTATCAAACAACACATTTCATCAATTTTTTTTAATCGAAATCTACGAAGGCCTTGTTTGGTTTTGATAAAAAAAACAAAAATAATTTTCATCAAACAACACATCATCATTTTTTTTTTTATCAAAATCTACCAAGGCCCTGTTTGATTTGATAAAAATCAAATTTTTAGTAGATTTTAATGAAAGCTAATACAATATGTTATTGAGAAATTGATAAAAGTTGTGAATCATATGATAAAAATTGAGTTTGAAATTTTTAACTCAACCAAACACTACATTTTGTGCTTATTTAACAATGAATCCATCAAGAACACCTTTTTGAGATTGTATTAATTTCTCGGTTTCCCCCTTTTCTTTTGCTTCTCAAATCCCGATAGTTGTTTTCTAGGTTACATTTTAAGGGCGTGTTTCAGTCACGTTATTTTGGAAGAATGTATTTTGAAATAATAAACTGATGGAGAATATGTGGTTAAAAAAAGGAAAAATTATTAATGTGATGAAAAATACTATTTTATTAAAGAATGTGTGGTTACAAATGAGTAGAAGAATGAAAATGAGAATTTTAATGTATACCAAATAGGGGGCTAAATATTCTGTATTTTCTAATTCTAAATGCAATCATATCTTAAGTCTATTGAAAAAAAAAAAAAAAAGAAGAAGGAGAAACTAGAACAAATTTTATTATTCTTTAAAATTCATTTCCAATTACAATTTTTCTCAATAAAATAATTTTGTATGTAAACACAAATTCGTTTTTTCATATTTTTTTAATACATTCTCAAAGAAAAAGAAATCATTTTTACATCTATTCTTAAAAAAGGTGTTCAAATAGGGGTGAAACACATTTTCATATATATATATATATATATATATATGATTTTTTACAACTTGAGCCCCTGTTTGTACACTATTATTTTAAAACTTTTTAATTTTTATATTCATTTTCAATAAAATATTTCGCACGTAAATCCAAAATTATTTTCTTACTTTTTAACCGTACATTCTTCAAAAAATCATTATTTAAACCTTCATTTTCTCAAAATAATGGCCTTTTGGCCGAAATTTGTGAACTATGATTAACTATGGGTTTTTGGGTTACAATTTCAAAATTCAAAAAGGAACTTACCGACTGGTAGGGGTGTAAGCAGTTTGATTTTTGCAATTTTTGAGAAATTTTCAAACCAAAATCGTTTAAACCGGTTTGAGAAAAACCTAAACCTAATCCAAACTATTTTGAACGGTTTGAAAATAATTCAAACCTAAACATAACGGTTTGGTCCAGTTTTAAACCGCCGATTTTACGGTATATTTTTTTTGTCTATCTACTATTATGACATTAATTCATTGAATTCAATATATATTTATATCTTACTAACAATAAATCTAAAATAAACTAAATATATTTACTACAAATTTAAATACCAACTAAATCAAAGTGAAATCACAATAAACTAAAATATAGTTCTTTGTTTACCATTTTAGGTTAAGACGTTACGATAACGTTACAATACAAGTTTACTAAACTAAATATAAAATCCAAAAAATATAATGATGTTCAACAAGATATCGTGATCATCATATCCGAAAAACAAAACTATTGATTAGATAGAGAGAATAATCAACCATAATAATAAATCAATTGTTTATAATATCTAAACATAATAATTATGCAAGCTTACCGTTGTATTTTGCTACGAATTCAGTTTCTCACATATACTTAAATTTGCAAAAACACGAAGTTTTATACGCTTTCACAAACGGTAACTGAACTTAATTTTGGGACTATTATGTTTTAATTCAAGAATAATGCTACACGTACAGGAAATTAATTACAGAATTTCAAAAAATCTGAGGTGGCACTGCACGTTTCATTATTTCCTGACACCACCAACCCCCCTCTTTTACCCACCCACCCAACCACAGCCCAACAAAGCCACCCCTTCTCCTTTTACCTTATTTATTGTTTCAATTTTCGAGTTTATTACGGGATGTCAAACGAAATCGAAATCTCGTATTCTTAATACCATTTCAAAATACTCACGATCTAGTTTATCATATTCTTAACCGCGTGCGAAACGGCTAACCATAGCAAAAGTTACCACTCGTCGAAATAGGTCGTTCGAAAATATATAAATATTTTTTTTCTTATTTTTATTACGGGATGTCAAACGAAATCGAAATCTCGTAGTCTTAACACCATTTCGAAGTACTCACAGCCTAGTTTATTGCATTCCTAACCGCGGGTGAAACGGCCAATCGTAGCAAAAGTTATCACTCGTCGAAATAGGCCGTTCCAAAATATATAAACGTTTTTTTTCTTATTTTTATCTCAATTTTCGGGGTTATTACGGGATGTCAAACGAAATCGAGATCTCGTATTCTTAACACCATTTCGAAGTACTCACGGCCTAGTTTATTGCATTCCTAACCGCGGGCGAAACGGCCAATCGTAGCAAAAGTTACCACTCGTCGAAATAGGCCGTTCCAAAATATATAAATGTTTTTTTCTTATTTTTATCTCAATTTTCGGGGTTATTACGGGATATCAAACGAAATCGAAATCTCGTATTCTTAACACCATTTCGAAGTACTCACGGCCTAGTTTATTGCATTCCTAACCGCGGGCGAACAACCAACCATAGCAAAAGTTACCATTCGTCGAAATAGGTCGTTCCAAAATATATAAATATTTTTTTTTTTTTTTTTTTTTTTTTTTTCTTATTTTTATCTCAATTTTCGGGGTTATTACGGGATATCAAACGAAATCGAAATCTCGTATTCTTAACACCATTTCGAAGTACTCACGGCCTAGTTTATTGCATTCCTAACCGCGGGCGAAACAGCCAATCGTAGCAAAAGTCGCCACTCGTCGAAATAGGCAGTTCCAAAATATATAAACGTTTTTTTTCTTATTTTTATCTCAATTTTCGGGGTTATTACGGGATATCAAACGAAATCGAAATCTCGTATTCTTAACACCATTTCGAAGTACTAACAGCCTAGTTTATTGCATTCCTAACCGCGGGCGAAACGGCCAACCATAGCAAAAAAAAATATTTATATATTTTGAAACGGCCTATTTCGACGAGTGGTAACTTTTGTTACGATTGGCCGTTTCGCCCGCGGTTAGGAATGCAATAAACTAGGCCGTGAGTACTTCGAAATAGTGTTAAGAATACGAGATTTTGATTTCGTTTGACATCCCGTAATAACCCCGAAAATTGAGATAAAAAAAAGAAAAAAAACGTTTATATATTTTCGAACGACCTATTTCGACTAGTGGTACCTTTGCTACGGTTGGCCATTTCGCACGCGATTAAGAATATAATAAACTAGATCGTGAGTATTTCGAAATGGTGTTAAGAATACAAGATTTCGATTTCGTTTGACATCCCGTAATAACCCAGAAAATTGAGATAAAAATAAGAAAAAAAACATTTATATATTTTGGAACGACCTATTTCGACGAGTGATAACTTTTGCTTCGATTGGCCGTTTCGCCCGCGATTAGGAATGCAATAAACTAGGCTGTGAGTACTTCAAAATGGTGTTAAGACTACGAGATTTCGATTTCGTTTGACATCCCGTAATAATCTCGAAAATTGAGATAAAAATAAGAAAAAAAATATTTATATATTTTCGAATGACCTATTTCGACGAGTGGTAACTTTTTCTACGGTTGGCCGTTTCGCCCGCGGTTAGGAATGCAATAAACTAGGCTGTGAGTACTTCGAAATGGTTTAAGACTACGAGATTTCGATTTCGTTGACATCCCGTAATAACCCCGAAAATTGAGATAAAAATAAGAAAAAAAATATTTATATATTTTCGAACGACATATTTCGACGAGTGGTAACTTTTTCTACGGTTTGCCATTTCGCCCGCGGTTAGGAATGCAATAAACTAGGCTGTGAGTACTTCGAAATGGTGTTAAGACTACGAGATTTCGATTTCGTTTGACATCCCGTAATAACCCCGAAAATTGAGATAAAAATAAGAAAAAAAATATTTATATATTTTCGAACGACCTATTTCGACGAGTGGTAACTTTTTCTACGGTTGGCCGTTTCGCCCGCGGTTAGGAATGCAATAAACTAGGCTGTGAGTACTTCGAAATGGTGTTAAGACTACGAGATTTCGATTTCATTTGACATCCCGTAATAACCCTGAAAATTGAGATAAAAATAAGAAAAAAAATATTTATATATTTTCGAACGACCTATTTCGACGAGTGGTAACTTTTTCTATGGTTGACCGTTTCGCCCGCGGTTAGGAATGCAATAAACTAGGCTGTGAGTACTTTGAAATGGTGTTAAGACTACGAGATTTCGATTTCGTTTGACATCCCGTAATAACCCCGAAAATTGAGATAAAAATAAGAAAAAAAATATTTATATATTTTCGAACGACCTATTTCGACGAGTGGTAACTTTTTCTACGGTTGGCCGTTTCGCCCGCGATTAGGAATGCAATAAACTAGGCTGTGAGTACTTCAAAATGGTGTTAAGACTACGAGATTTCGATTTCGTTTGACATCCCGTAATAACCCCGAAAATTGAGATAAAAATAAGAAAAAAAACATTTATATATTTTGGAACGACCTATTTCGACGATTGGTAACTTTTGCTACGATTGGCCGTTTCGCCTGCGGTTAGGAATGCAATAAACTAGGCTGTGAGTACCTCGAAATGGTGTTAAGACTACGAGATTTCGATTTCGTTTGACATTCCGTAATAACCCTGAAAATAGAGATAAAAATAAGAAAAAAAATATTTATATATTTTCGAACGACCTATTTCGACGAGTGGTAACTTTTTCTACGATTGGCCGTTTCGCACGCGGTTAAGAATATGATAAACTAAATCGTGAGTATTTCGAAATGGTATTAAGAATACGAGATTTCGATTTCGTTTGACATCCCGTGATAAACCCAAAAATTGAGACAATAAATAAGGCAAAAGGGGAAGGGGTGGCTTTGTTGGGCTGTGGTTGGGTGGGTGGGTAAAAGAGGGGCGTTGGTAGTGTCAGGAAATAATGAAACGTGCAGTGCCACCTCAGATTTTTTGAAATTCTGTAATTCTTCTGTGATTAATTTCCTGTACGTGTAGCATTATTCTTAATTCAAACCTAAAGCACCAAACCACGTGAACATAAAAGCATGAGGACTTCAAGTGCAAAATTCAACTAAAAATCCCCCAAACCCAAACCCAGACCGCCACTTTTCGCGCCCCATTCCACCACTTTCCGACCATTAAAACCACCGGAGCAACATACCACCTTGAAGCCCTCAGTGCCCTCTAAGCAACCCACCCAAGAACCGCCCCTAACTCAGATGGTGGTGGCCGGAATCTCGTCCCAAAGTGGTCCTCTTGCACAGTCGGCAGTTTTGTGCTGCACGAGAGGCCCACTTTGGGACAAAATTCTACTACTTTCCGGCCACCAAAACTACTCGACCAACAGATCACCTTGAAACCCTCCCGCTTCTATGTTTACGTGTTTAGGTGCTTTAGGTTTGAATTAAAACATAATAGTCCTAAAACTAAGTTCAGTAATCGTTTGTGAAAGCGCATAAAATTTCAGTGATTGTTTGTGAAATTAACCATTTAATAATTATTATCTTGCACAATCGTAATTTAGAAATCATAAATAAGTGCTTTTAAAAAGTTGAAATTTGAAAGGTAAGCTCCTTATGCATTCAAATAAGTACTTTTTTTCTACATGCGTAATCTTCACTTATTTTGTCATTTTTGCATGCTCGGACAACGTGCTTGTCTTCAGCCTTTCCAATGCAGCAAAAGATCCGTTCCGGTTCAAATTCGAATTCGAATTCGAATTCAAATTCTAAACACAACTAAAACAACAGCTACTTTCTCTCAACCACCAATCAGAATTCGCCAAGTCAATCACAATTTAAAAATATACCCATTTCTGATTGGTCGTTCACTAAATCACTGGTCACCACATAACACCCGAATTCAAACAGACAGCTCCTGTGGGCCCCATCTCTAACGAATACCCAAACTCAATCAACGATCCAGATCTTCCTCAATACAAATCAACCCTTTTTCCCCGCCTCAAATGCACCCATTAACCCCATTCTTCTTCACTTTCTATTTCTATAGAAATCCATGAATGGAGGTTGAAATTCAATTTTTGAAACCCTAAAGCGTAAAATTTTGCTAGGGTTTTGAAAATTCCTTTTATAACCCAAAATCTCCCCTCAAATTTCGAGTGCTCTCGCCATTGTAATTTCTAGATAATCCATTTCTAAGAATGGATGATTAATTTCAAATTCTCAACGCCTTTAGCGTGAAATTCCAGTAGGGTTCTTGAAAAATACTTTTTAAAGCCTGTTTTTCGATTCAAAGTTTCAGTTCTTGCCATTGTTTGTAAAAAATAATGGCGAGTGCTGGTGGTGGGGGTAGGAGGTCTACGACAGCCACGGCGTCATCACTGGCAAAGCGGCATGCTTCATCGTCGTCGGGATCAGACAATTTTGGGAAGGGAGCTACGGCGGCTGCCGCTTTGCCGTCTCAGCATGCGGCCAAGAAAAGACCGGCGTTGGCGAACATCACCAACCAGCGGCATGGTTCTGGGCCTTCCAATCCGGTTCGGAAATCCGTAACCGAATCATCAAGAATTGTAAGTGCAACTGTTGATCTCTTTAGCGAGTTCATTTTTATGGTAATCATGCATGAAGAACAGGCTCTTTAAATCATAGAAAGCCTTCTACATGACGATATTAAAAATTCTTTTTGGCGTGTATCTATACATATATGCACAAGATCATACCTCCAAACTCCTTTTTCATTTTTCTTTTTGTTCCCTGATTCTTTTTCCTCACAGTTCTGGTGTATAATGGATTTTCAAATTTTAATTCATTGTTCTGGAGAGGAAATTAGTGAATTTAATCCTGGGTTCTTCTATAGTATATCTGTTGTATGAGACAGACACACCGCAAAACAAGCATACTTTTGGGGAAATGTGGGATTTTTAAATATTTTTTAACAGTAATTTCGTTTCTTGTCAATGTTTTCTGCTTAGTATTGCAAATCTTTGTCCCATTGAGATTTTTAAGACACATTAAGGATCAAAGAAATTAAGCTCAATAGGCTGACGATACAAAATAGCTTGATTACTTTTTTTTTTTCGTAGTATTTGTATGCATTCCAACTGTTGGGAGGATGAGTTGAAAGTGCGAATAGTTTAGAGCTTTCAGTTAAATAGAAGTTAGAAAAAATTTCTTGATTGATGGTCCATTGAATAAATATAATATTCGAACATCATGGCGGATGCTTGAGCCTTTATAGATTAGGAAAGTGAATTCATACAAGGCTATGCCTTTGTTGAACTGTTATTTTTCATCTCTCACTGAAAGTAGAGCTTCTCGTTTCTAATTTGGGATTACAGTTTTTGAATTCATTTTTTAAAGAAGTAATAATATAGACTTCCTCAATTGAAATGCTTTGCAACTGAATAAATCAAATTGTGCCACTTAACAAATTTATTTTTTGTTATTTTGGCTTCAAACTCGAATGCTGATCTTTTTCTTCTAGCATTATGCGATAATTTGAATTTTTGTTTAAAACTGTAGGTGCCATGCACTGCAAAAATTGTAAGCATCAAGAATCGGTCTTCGACTTCGGCAAATGCAAGCTTCCCAGTGCCTACTCTGCCTGGTTCTCTTCTGAAGCCGAGTGTGGTTGCCTCTAATAAAAATACTGCTTTTCCAAAAAGTGATACAATGCTCTCCAGAATTGGCGTTGAGCCTGTAACATGCAGTATGGATGTTTCTCCAGATCAATCAGATGGTCTTTCAATTTCGATGGATGAATCAATGTCTACCTGTGATTCCTTGAATAGTCCAGAGGTTGAATACATAGATAATAATGAAATAGCAGCTGTTGATTCCATTGAGAGAAATACATCCCATAAGCTCTGCATTTCAGAACGCGTGGAAGTAGCAGGTAGTTCATTGTCTCTTGAAAGTTCTTTTAATTGTCTTGATAGGTAGGTATCTAAATTTTGATTTTCATGGTTTATACAGGGAACATATGCAAGCGAGAAATACTTGCAGCAATGGACTCCGATGATATGGTTGTTGATGTTGATGGCAATCTAAATGATCCGCAGTTATGTGCTACCATTGCTTGTGACATTTACAAACACCTGCAAGCATCTGAGGTTAAAATTCTATTTTTCCATTTAGAGTATTTACTGACATAGTTGAAACACTTAACTAGAATTGAAGCATAACACATAAAGATCAAGATATTATCTTCACAGTTCTTTTAAGTTCAGTTTTAGCCTAGTCTCTTGAGCAATCAGTTACATGTTGATGTGCCAGGTTAGCACGTTAAAACTGTTGCATATATAATGGTTGAATGGATATTTGTATCACTTTGATTGTGCAAGAGGTGTGAATATCAATGAAATATATAAATTTAAATCTTGTAACATTCATGCTTGGAAACACGTATCATGAATTTTAATTGAAATGGAAGTAACATTAACCATCTCTATATCCTTTACGATGTCATCTGTATTGTTCTCAAAAATTCTGCCCAGAGAAAACCGGATACTGCTTGTATACACAGTGTTGTGTAGTGGAAGTAACTTTTTCCATGGAAACTAGGTTGTATGACTCTGCATCTTGTTTGCTAAATTTTTTTTTTTTTTGTGTAATTTTAGGCAAAGAAAAGGCCTGCTACCGACTTCATGGAAAGAGTCCAAAGAGATATCAATCCCAGCATGAGAGCGATTCTTATTGATTGGCTTGTTGAGGTAACAAGTTCATATCTTCATTTTAAGGACTTAATCTGTTATCTTTTGAAAATACTTCAACCTTAGGCTCAACGTGAATCCCGAACACATTTCTTTATCTTTACAGAATGTGAATCTTGTCTCTGACTACACACTGAACCACAGGTTGCTGAGGAATATAGGCTTATCCCGGACACGCTTTACCTGACTGTGAACTATATAGATCGTTATCTTTCAGGAAATGTCATGGATAGGCAAAAGTTGCAGTTGCTAGGTGTGGCTTGCATGATGATTGCATCGTAAGATTCAGCCTTTTATCTATTTCCCCTTTTCATTCATACTTGTAACTCTGCATGATCTCTCTCTCTCTCTCTCTCTCCATGTATGTGTGTGTACACCTCTTTCCCTTTCTTTTGAAGCCCCACAAAAATGTGTGCATTTATCTAATGCATACATAATTCATAATATGAGATTGTACTTTGCAGCAAGTATGAAGAGATTTGTGCGCCTCAGGTGGAAGAGTTTTGCTACATTACCGATAACACATATTTTAAAGACGAGGTATTTGTTTATTTCAACGAAGTAGAAATTTGTTTTTACATTTGAACTATAATTAAGCAGTTTAAGCCTCCAACAGGTTTTGCAAATGGAATCTGCTGTTCTGAATTATCTGAAGTTTGAAATGACAGCCCCTACAACTAAATGTTTCTTGAGGTGATCATTGGATTGATATGCATCGAAAGAAGTATTTTAGTTTAAGATGTGCTCAGTGTTGACTTTCTTTTCACTTCTTTGTAGGAGATTTGTTCGTGCTGCACAAGGCATTAACGAGGTATCATCTCATTTACATTTTATGTAAATAATTACTTATGATGGTAGTAATCAATTCTTATTTGCTTATTTCTGGTCATTCGTTATGTTCCAGGCTTCGTCCCTGCACTTAGAGTGCTTGGCCAACTACATTGCAGAACTGTCTCTTCTAGAGTACAATATGCTTTGTTTTTTCCCGTCCTTGATAGCAGCTTCATCGATCTTCTTAGCCAAATATATTCTTCTCCCTTCAAAGATGCCGTGGGTATGCTTTTAGAAATGTTGCTTGGTTGCTTAAATTTTCTATGCTTTTTTCTCTAGTTTCTTTGATAGTAATTCGACTCCTAATGTTAATGCAGAACACAACCCTGCTACATTACACGCTTTATCAGCCTTCTAATTTACGCAACTGTGTTCTTTCATTACATGGCCTTTTCTGCAATAGCCACAACTCCAGTCTACCTGCAGTCCGGGAGAAATACAGTCAGCATAAGGTAAGCACAATTTCTTTTGTCACAATTAATGCATCTCATGTTTGAAAGAAAATGTAGGAAGACTGGTAGAAAAATAGGATTTCTACATCCCGGGATACCTTGTCCTTCTAGTTGAAATCCTAAGTAGCAAAAGTTCGTAGTCTTTTCAAGATTGGCTGTGCATATTTTTTACTAAATCTTTTGTGCATAACTCTGACAAGCAAAAACTCTAGAAACTTTGCAAGTTAGACTTATTTGAACTAATGCGTTCCTGTTGTGCATCAGTACAAGTTTGTTGCAAAGAAGTACTGCCCTCCATCAATACCCCAAGAATTCTTCGAGAACTTTAGCAGCTAGTCTTGAGGTCATGTAGCCGTCCCAATGCTCCATTGGATGGACTTAAATTCATAGATTATCTATCTACTGCTGCAGCTCAAGTGCATGGAAGAAATATGCAGTTGCTTCCTCATCCTTCTTGATGACGACATGTGCCATATATGCCCGACCAGGGATGGTGTCGGAATCTTGTTACCGTTTATGGTTCAATTAGTATGGACTGATTTAACCTAGTTGTGTATAGATGGATCAGTTTTGTTCTAATTGGAATTTGTCCTTGCATTGTTTTTATACAATTTCTTGTATAAAACGACAATGCCATACCAAAATTTCGCCGTGGGGTACTTAAAAATCACATGTAAAATTGCAGCAAGAGAACTTTAAAACCATACATAGCCCTTGTTTTTTCAAGGAAATGAGTTTTGGAATAGTGATTTTTTTAGGGAAAAGGTTTTTAAAAATGTTTTTTAGGGAAATGAGTTTTGGAATAGTGATTTTTTAAGTGTGGATAAAAAATATGAAAAAGCACGACAATTCAATTTCTTAAAATTCATTTTCTTTCCATCCAAATTCCACTTTTACAATCAAGCGGACCCTAAGATTAAATTCTTGACTCTTTAGCCTTCATCCCTCTTTTTAGATTTGAGGTCACGATGGCTCATATTCCTATTTAAGTAATTCCACATAATCAATCTTTTAAAATTGCCCTTTTCGGGTCTTTCAATCCGCACCACCATCATTCATGGAATGGTGTTTGCTCTAATAACACTTGTAACAACCACTTTGAGTAATTCAACTCTTAGGTGGGATGCCCAATTAATTATAAAATCATAAACTGCACTTTCACTTAGTGATGTGAAATACAATTGGAATCGTTATATATTAGAATACACTTAGTGAACATAACACGCTCCACTCAAGAACTATGGAATCTCTACCGGGTGAAACCCGAACGAAGTACGAGAGAGATAATGGATGCGATCCGATCAATGGTACGAACCAATGTTTTGGTTTCGAAATTTGACCATTGGTGGCATTCAATAGCCGTTATGGCCTTTTAGTGGTCCCCACATATATAGTTGACCGTTTTCTGATCGTCCAATGTGGGAAGAACAAAACTAGTGTGTTTTCCTCTTTTGACAGCTTTCTAATGAAAATGAGAATTCCTAACTTTCCACATTTGGAGTTTTCAATTTAAAAGTAAATATTTCTCGGACCCATTTATATAGATCGACTTTCATTATTTTCTTATTCTAATCATATAGTCCTATTTATTTATTAAGAATATTTTGTCTTGTTCGTTTAATAATATCCTTATTCAATTAGCCTAATCATAACCAATTTAAAATTTATGAATGTGAGAATCGAAAAATAAATAATTCAATTTTCTTTACTACGTCCAACAATAATTTACTACTAGTTGCTGATAATTAAATACGGATAAATTGGGAATTTTTTTGGCAAAAAATGCTTTTTCAATTGCATTAAATAGGATTTCATAATCCGCGTGAAAAATAAAATCTGCCTATATAAATGAGACGAATGAAGTATTAAGAGTTTAGGTAAAATTATACGGTGGGCTCCACATTGGTCTTGTCTCTAATAGCAAGTTGGTCGTCCACTAGTTTTAATTATGCTTGCACAATCAATTTTCTATGGCACAAGTCATTCACAAATTTGTTGGAATTAGGTTTTGTTTTCTTAACTATGAAGTTTTTTGTGTCAAAGGATTGTATGATTGTATCGTTATGTACTTGTCGTATTATAAATATGCGATGATAGACTCGAACCTAAGATGTTTATGTATACGTAGCTGCAAAGTGTGGTCTTGGTATATTTAACAAAATTTCAAAAGAATAATTCAAGATAAGGGACAACTCTATTTTCTTCATAAAGAAGTTTATACTTGAAATTCTATTCTTTCTGTGTCCTTTCATTTTCATAATAATGACAAATAAAAATATGGAAAAGTGACTTATTTTCAAGTTTTTGAATTTTTTTATATAGTATTTTTTTTATTAAAAAAAAATTACATTGTTAAGTTTTTCTTAGCTATGTTTGTCCCCAATTTTTATTTTATTTTATTTTATTTTTCCAAAAACTCATTTTCTCAAAACTCATATTCAAGTATTCAACTACACATTTTTCCATAAAATAAATTTTACATGTAAATTTAAATTTTTCCTTATTTTATAACCACATATTCTCCAACAAAACACTATATCGAAATGCATTTTGGTTCAAAAACGGGGCTCAAACAAGAGCTTAATTTTATGAGGAAAAAACCCTTAAAAAAATAATCATAAATTATTTCGAATAATAGCAATAAAAAATAATAATTATTCAAGCGGCCAAAGGCTTAACTGTTTTTATTTTATTTTTTTATTTTTTATTTATCGTGAGTTGAAATATATAATTAAAATATGTGACACGCCAAATTTAATTAATGGATATAGTGAAGATTGCGCTTAAAAATAGACAAATAATTAATTTCAAGATTGCATTCATCATTAAAATTATCTTGATTAAATAATAGAGAGAAAATTATAACATTCTTATTTAACTTGCTGTTTTTCATTAATGACGAGGATTTGGAAATATTGAACAAACGAGGAAAAAAATTAAAGTCCCTGTTTGGTCCTTATTTATTAAAATTCATTTTTAATTACATATTTTATGAGACTCACAATTTTTATTAATTTATCTTGACATCAAATTTCACCGACTTTCGTCAAAATTCACTACAAAATCTAATTTTTAGCAACACCAAATATGGAAAAAAAAAATAAAAAAATCTTATTTATCATATTGTTTAGTATTTTATAATATAACATACCAACCATGTGTAAGTGTTATGCCTAGATCCAATTGACTTTGGATGCAAACACTTTTAATATATCGTTATTATGGATAGACCAAGAAATGTGCAATTTCACACATATGAAGTGAGTAGTTGATCGCACAAGCTAAAACACATTGACATTTAAATGGATACACAGATATTTTGTTAAGAGAACAAAATATTAGAGACTCCATTGAGATATTTCACATGAATAATTATATGAATGTCAGTGATTAATCTCTAATATTTTGTAGTGAAACTGATCATTTGACATGATGTCATTATGTTGTCTTATATGAGGACAATCATTTTGGTGATGTCGGATATTGTTATATCAAGAGTCGCTAATACGATATCACTCAGGTATGTCAAGAATTATATAAAGGTTGTAAATGATCAATAGATGATTCATCAATCTTAAATAATAAGAATTTATGATTTATATTTCATTCAATTAAGTTAATAACAAAATTTATGGCCAAAGTGAGTTCGCAAGTCGAAAAGATTTTCGACATTTATTGACTTAAAAAGTGGGATGAAAGATGTGATCGATAATCGAGATTGACGAGCTTCCGTATCTCGTAATTGAGCGGACCATATTGACGAATGGATTATAATTTCATGGTAAATAAACAATTTTGATTTTTCATACCACGTGATATTTTTCGTCACATGTATTCCCCTTACATATTACTAGATGACAATTTGGGATGACAGAGTAATTAATTTAGGTGAATTAATGATATATTAAAATGGAATTTTAGTTTATCTTATTTTGATTGAACCAAAATAATAATTCACGACATTTAACATCCTGATCACGAATCTAATGGATCGCGCACAAAATGGAGAATTAGAAGAATTAAATTAATTAATTGACAAATGTTGAATATTTGTAGACTTAATTAATTAGATTGTTTGTTGATGGAATGTACCACACTTAATTAATTAGATTAATTAAATATTAGGCAGACTTATGCTTAGTGGGTGAGTCAAGCCCGCCAACTTAAACTATAAATAAACAATTAGGGCGTGCTTGGTTTGCTGTTTTTAAACTGTTTTTGGTAAGTACATTTTATGCGCTTATCTTGACTTCTATTCTTATTTATTTATATATAATTGAGCAATTATCTACTTAATTTGTGTAAATTATGTTCTTTGTATTAAAATCCCAACTTGAATACAATTTATGTGAAAATAGGCTATTTGTAGTTTAATTGGAGTTGATTTGAAGCAATTGAAGATTAATCCAATCTCAAGAGATCAATTGGATGTATTAATGGAGCAATTAGTAAAAACTCATAAGTTTTGAGGAGTTAAATTCAACATCCGAAAAGTTTGGGACTAAATTGCAAACTCCAAAACTTGTATCGGGTCAACTTTAGTTACTTTGGAATGAAGAGAACTTAATTACAAATATTACCAAATGAAGGAATTAAGTCACATGAGAAAAGGAGTCCAAATGGTAAAATGAATTATTTCCTTTTATTTCTTAAATTCTTTAGTAGAAACTAATTTGGACTCTTTGGCGGAGATCAATTTGAACAAGGACTTTATCTAATCTTGTTTTATATATACACAACATAGTCCAATAATTAAAGGAGGCTTGTAGAGTTTCATTAGACACAAATATTCAAGCCAATGTTTGAGGGATTCATTGTACGTATATTATTCAAGCCAAAATGAAGGAAAAACCAAATCAATCAATGAGCTAGGGTTTTAGATTTCATTAGCAGAGGAAATATTGGTGCAATATATTCATCTTTTTCTCGCTTTCCTTCTTTTATTTTTATTCTCTCATAATGTGTAATTAAGTATTTAATTAGGATGAATGATTGTAATATAGTTTTGAACCTTGTTTTAATTAAAAATTTCAAATCTCAATTGATTTTGTGAATTGTTTTTTACTTCCAATCTTAATGCTTGGATTAATTGACTGCTAATTCGTTGATTTCGTGAGCAATAATTACATAGAGATACGAATTATTCGTTTAGACCACGTAGTAAAAGTCAATAATTTAGTATAAAATATTGAGATACTTATACTAGTTATTGCGATCGTTATATGAATTCTTAGAACAATAATTGCGTTTAATTAAGATTGATTCACATGCTGATATGAAATTGAATTAGTTAAATAAAGTCAATGAGAACTCGAGAGCGGTAAATTGAATACATTAAAAGAATTGGATAGGATAAATATAATCAATTGCATAAAATTTGGTAATTTAGATTAAGGGGATAACTACGATAAAATCATGAATCCTAACATTTAAACAATCGTATTAAAAATTCATCTTTATTTTAATATATTTAAAATAGAAAATCACAAAAAAGAAAAGAAAAATAAATATTTCGATCAAATTGAAATTAGGAATGATTGAATCAATTGTCAGATAGTAGTAATCGTGAAAACAATATCCAAACTCATATTTCCATGCACTTTATTACTTGTTATAATCCGTACACTTTTAAGATATAAAAATCGACAACAAATTTTTGGCGTCGCTGTCAGGGACGATTTTTATTAAATATTGGTTTTAGTTATTTTTTGCTTTTGTTTGCATTTTTTTTTTCAATTGATCTACATGTTTTTATTTGCTCCATTGACAAAGAATGAAAAGAAGCAAGAGGTTAAAAACTTACAATGATTGATCCCGACTTAAATGAAAGTGACATGCTCTTTGGATAATTTCTCTTCATACAAGAATAGGGGTGTCAAACAGACTGAGCGGCTCGTGGGTGGCTTGCCCGCAGATGAGCAGCTCATGGAATTGGATGTATTGGTGAAACAGTGACCGTTTCAGTCCTTCAAAGTGACCATTTTGGACACTTTTTTTCCTTCTTTTCTTACCTTATAAATGCCCCAACTCATTTCCAATTTTATTTTTTCACACAAACTCTCTTCTACATTTTCATTTTTACCTTCAACTTCAATTTTTAAATTATTCAACATCAGTTATCATTTATCACACAACAAATTTACAATTACAATTTTACATATCAACTTTCTTTTAATTCCTGATTTCTTTCGATACTCTTAATTTACTTAGTTATTTATTATACATTACATCACAATTCACAAATGGATCAACAATAATTTGTTATTTATCATATTTGCTTGTTTGTGTGATATTAAACAAAAATAAAAAGGTTGAAATTTTTAGAAGAATTTATATATTTATTTTATGTGTTTTTATGTGAGTTAGAAAGTCTTGAAAACTAATTGAAATTGTTCATGTTTCATAAATTATGAACAGGTGATGCGATTTTTTTCCTAATCTGATACTTGTTTATGTGATATCATATTATATTGATCACAATAGTCAAGATAATTGATAAGTGTAGTTTCTACACTTATTCGAGGTATTAAATGATGACATTTTAATGTTCTTTAGATAAAATACTACCTAATTTGTGTTATATTTTATTTTGTAGGTAAAACTCAATGTTTGATGAACAATTAGAGAAAAAAATGCAAAGATAGTGGAAAAAAATGCTCAATTGTATCAAATACAAAATTCGGGGACTGAAATGAAAATTCTCAAAAGCTACTTTGAACCTCACGATAAAGATTTGAGAGTGTTAGACATTAATTGAATGAGAAAAAAAGCCAAATATTTGAAAATTAAACTTTGTAAGATTTGTAGCCATTCGAGTTAGCTTTCAAATTAATTTTAAATCACCAGAATCAGATATCGGGAGAGAAAGTTATATTAAAAATACGGAGAACTGTTTAGTTGCCGGAAATTAGAGGAGGCGCGCGCCCTAGATCAAAAAAGCCTCGCCTGAGGTTGCCCAAACCTCCAAGGCATGCGCTTTAGGTTGTATTAGACGCGCGTCTCAAGGTTAAAAGGAAAAAAAAAATCTAATTTTCTTTATTTTTGTTTTGGTAACAATTCAATGCAATATTTTTAACTTTATTTAAATACCAAACTCAACCAGAACATGGGAGACCTTCATTGACCCTAAATTTCATCATATTCTACATATTTTGGAGGTAAAGAACGAGGCACAAACATCAACCAAATGTAAATTATACAAGTTTATTGAAAAATATTCATATTTTTTTTTTCAAGATTGAAGCCAAGAAATTGGAGCTATCCATTTTCTTCATTATTTCTTGATCCTCATTATTTTTTTGTATAGTTTATAATTAGGATGGTTGGCTAAGTTTTTCATTATAGTGGATGAATGATAAATCCTATTGCCTATTTATTTTAATTCGAGACAATTAGTTTAGTAATTCTTGATTGATTTTGCATTCCCATTGAACTATTTGATTGCTTAATCACCAATTAGATAGTAAGTTGCTTGTTGTAATGTAGAAATACTTATAATAAGTCTAGAACACAGTAAAATCAATACATGGACAATATGTATTAGGAATAATATCTATGGCATGTGCAATCGTGTGTGATAAATCATATGATTCAATGCATATTTTTCATATGAATTCGGATCAGGAATAAGATCGGGTCATGTTAAACATATGTTTAATATATCTTGAAAAAGAACGTTGAATAAAAGTGGATTATAGATTGTCATGAAATCATGAATTTACTAGATTACGAATTAAGAATTGAGTTAAATGACAATAGGAGGATTCACGATTCCAATACCAACATTTACATATTAGATAAATACTTTATTTGTTTTGTTCGTTTAGGATTATTACATAAAACATATAAACCATTTATTTTGATATTACCACACTTCGAATTTAGTAGTAGCTATTGAACTACTAATTATGACTTATTCCTCGTGGGAACGATATTCTTAACTCACAAATCTTATTACTTGTACAACGATCCTGCACACTTGCAGGTTTCACGTGAACAATAATTATTATGTATTTTTGGATTGGTTATATTGATATGATATGTTTAATGAACTTAGGTCTTTGTAGACCAAGATCATATTATGTACCAAAACTACTTAACCAATTCAAAGGATAAGTTTGGGGTGGTGGATCCGTTGTTGAGAGTTATTTAGATATGTGTTGATTTCGTGCAAGTTGAATATTTGTGTGGAATGTTTGTGGCTGAGAAACAGAAACTATGTAGTAACCATTTACTAGAGGTTTGATGTCAATTACTTATCCAAAAAAATAAAAGGCAATGGATTAGCCGTGGCAGTTAGAAAAAAGTTACTTACATTGTTGTATGAAGCTAGTCTTGAGTAATCTTGTCCAATGCATTACCTATGTTTATGAGACAATCTATCGGGAAAGAAGACTGCATGCAATGTAGAGTGAAAACTACATTCGAAAATCAAACAAAAGATCCCCAAAATAGAAGAAGTGACATAATAAAAAAAATACATCAAAGTGTGTTGAGGTAGTGGTAAAACAACTATAAGCATTGATTCTTTGATATTTAATTTGGAATTTAGACTTTTGGTGAGAGTTATTATCCTAGTTAAAACTTACAGGTTGAGATATTCAAATTTAAGGAGAATTATCACGTATTGAGGTAGTGATTTTTATTGGTGAAACCCAATCAAACTTGAACAGAAAAAGAAAAGAGAGTTGTGTAATCAATCTTAGAATATACACTTTGGTATGTGATTGAAAAACAAGTTTGGGGGTGTACATCCCACTAGACAGCAAGAAAATATTAGACTATTAGACTATTATGGGTCAGGAAATAACTAATTTTGAAATTCGTGATAATTTGATTGACTATACACACATTAATCAAGCATTGAACAAGTAAAAAATTAGTTTTAGTTGCATTGCTTATGAATCTTTTATGAATCATCGAACGATTTCAATACTTAATGCGAGATTGGCAAAGTTATCTAATGCAATTATATTTTTGTTTGTTTGCTTGTGTGTTTAGTAGATAGTCTTGTTGGAGACGAGCAAGAGTTTAAGTATGTGGGTATTTGATAAGTGCATGTTATGTGCTTATTTTGACTTTTATTCTTATTTATTTATATATAATTGAGCGATTATCTACATAATTTGTGGAAAATATGTTAAAATCTCAACTTGGATACAATTTATGTGAAAATAGCTATTTAGAGCTTAATTGGACTTGATTTGAATCAATTAAAGATTAACTAGATTGCAAAAGATCAATTGGACGTATTAATGGAGCATTCGGTAAAAATTCGTAAGTTTCGAGAATTAAATTCGACATTTGAAAAGTTTGGGACTAAATTGCAAACTCCGAAACTTGTCTCGGGTCAACTATTATTACTTTGGAATGAAGATGATTTAATCACAAATATTACAAGATGAAGGAATAAAGTCACATGATAAAAGGAGTTCAATTGGTGTTTCCTTTTATTTCTTAAACTTTTTGGTAAAAAAACCAATTCGAATTCTTTGGTGGAAATCAATTCGAACAAAGACTTTACCTAATCTTGTTATATAAATACACAAAATAGTACAACAATTAAAGGATGCTCTTGGAGTTTCATTACACACATATATTCAAGCCAAGATTTGGGAGATTCATTGTACATATATTATTCAAGTCAAAAGGAGGGGGAAAAAAAAACAAGAAATCAATCAAGGAGCTAAGATTTCAAAATTTAACAAGAAGAAAGACGAAATCTTGGTGGAAGATCTTCATTTTTTTTTCTCTTTTTTCCTTAATACTCGGTGATGTACTTTAATTCTTTCTTGTATTTTTATTGTCCCATGATGTGTAATTAAGTATTTAGTTAGAATGAATTTTGTAACCTAGTTTTGAATCTTATTTTAATTAAAAAGTTTTAAATGACAATTGATTTGTGAATTGTTTTTACTTCCAATCTTAATGCTTTGATTAATTGGCCACTAATTCATTGATTTCGTGACCAGTAATTATTTAAAGATTCAGATTTTCATTTAGACCACTTAGTAAAAGTTGATAATTTAGTATAAAACGTAGAGATACTTAATCATTACATGAATTCTTAGAACAATAATTACGTTTAACTAAGATTAATTTACATAGAGATATGAAATTGAATTAGTTAAATAGACCTAATGAAAACACGAGAAAGGTAAATTGAATACATTAGAAGAATTCGATCACATAAACATAATCAGTTGTTTAAAACTTGGTAATTGAGATTAATGGAATAATTATAGTAAAATCATGAATCATAACACTTAAACCATCATATTAAATATTCACTTTTATTTTAGTATATTTAGTATATTTAAAATAGAAAATCACGAAAAGAAAATAAAAATAAATATTCTATTTATTTTCGATCAAATTGAAGTTATGAATAATTGAATTAATGTTAGATAGTAGTCCTCGTGAAAACAATATCATGACTCATAGATCTATTATATTACTTGTTACGATTTGTATACTTGCGAGATATAACAATTGACAACACTTTCCAATTTTCTTTTTTACAAAACTCTGAAAATGTGTTGGATTTGTTAATTCTGAAGATACATTTTCGAAAATAATGTTAAACTTATAGCATAAAACTCAAAATGCATTTTTGACATTTTGAATATTTAATAGTTCAAACTCTAATGATTATTTAAATAAAACTCAAAAAATATTTATATAAACACAAATAAAAATATTCTCAGTCCACATTATTAATTTTTGTTTCCTATATTTTGAACTCAATTTATTATTCGTTTTTATTTTACATTTTTTTAGTGAGAAATGTATTTTAAAATTCACTAAATCTAAAAAATATATATTATTTGATAATATATTAACATAAATTATTCTATTTTTATTGAATAATCAAATTTCATTGAATAAAACTTCACAAAATAATTTTCAAAATTTCGAATAAAATTTTTTTGTTTTGAAAAATAATTTTTCAAACAAACTAAATGCGTTTCTAACAATCTTAAAATAGATTCTCAAAATAGAAAACGAAAAATGAACTGAAAACTCAAAATTGAAAACATGAATACAGACCAAAGATGCCCTTAGGGTCTGAGTTTTCTTAAGTTGTCACAATTGCAATTGAGATTACAATTACAATAACATATCTCAAAATATAATAATCTTGCTAGCACAAAAAAGAGAAATTCTAATCTCTTATTCTTATTCTCTTGTGTGGACTATCATTGGATGTTGTACAATTGAAGAGTTGTGGTGTGAAAAGATTGTGATTAACAAAGCTTGCAAATATCGTAATTGTTCGTGATCAAGAGTCTCAAAAGAATTTGAACAATTTACTAAAAGTATAATTCTAATCGCGAATTTTATCTAAATACAAAAAAGACCCTTCAAGGGAATTAAATCATTTTTAAATTTTGTTGTGTGTGACTAAGTAAATTCCCAATGGCGTGCACTATACTCACAATAATTATTTTTATGTTTTTTATGATCAGAGTCAAAAATTAAAACTCACTAACAATGGTAGTCATTAAGTTGATTTTTTTTTTTTCAAAAGGTTCCTTCCAAGAATCGAGGTTGTAAGAAAGTTAAATCTTTATTATTTTTTTAATTATCATATATAGTAAGTTTATATAACTTATTTTAATGAAGTGGAGTAATAATGAACGTTGATTAGCTCCTTAACAAAGTGCAATCACATA
Organism: Fraxinus excelsior; assembly: GCA_019097785.1. Taxonomy (NCBI): domain Eukaryota; kingdom Viridiplantae; phylum Streptophyta; class Magnoliopsida; order Lamiales; family Oleaceae; genus Fraxinus; species Fraxinus excelsior. Next base: position 2,532,077 of record CM032642.1, read on the forward strand.
TTTAAAGTGAAAATTTTGTTTTCTTATCAAGTATATATGTCAAAACAAAGGGAATTTGTTCACTAACATTATTGTATTAATTTAATATTTGCTATTTGCCACCCCACCCCCAAAAGGATTGGGCAAAAATCATTATTTTCAGGAAAAAGTCATGTCAAAAATTTAGTGCATTTTGATTATCACTTTCCATCATTTAACTCAAACCGAATTGAGCCGTGAAAAATAATTTGTATAGTTGACCTTATTTTTTAACACTCAAGTACATGTCCTAGTACTTGCGTTTTCTCTTATGAATCTTTTGCCTTCATCTATCGTCGATCTCATTTCATTACCAGCTTGAGATAAACTTTTAAGAATATTTGAATATGTATTAGAGATTTATTATAACTCGAGAGTTTTGCGGTACACGAGAATGCAATAATAGAGATAGGCACATAGCACACTTGAACAAGAGGAATATTAAGAGAAGACTGTCCTAATAAACTTTCAAAGATACCTATCAAAAGATGTAATTATCTCTTTCCAGTAACCTTTAATCCTCAGTCTTTGGGAACCAAAAAAATGGGAATAGGATACTAAATGTCCCTCTCTAAATGCCAATTATTTGTTCTAAAAAGTGACTTATTTGACTGATATTGATAGGTTTTCTTGATACTTATTATAATTTAGGGAATTAATTATGGATAATGGAACCCTATTCTGTTCTGATAAAAGGATGGACCAGAAGCCATGGAAGTGCTACTTAAAAGAGACTGATTGAAAACTTTAACTTATAAGTCACTGTTTGTACATATAAATAATGCTAGGAATTGATCAAAGAATGGAATACAACGGTCTTTCAATTCCTCTCTACAGATTCTTAGTGAAATTTCCACTTTGATCAAAGGAAGAGAGAGAGAGAGAGACTAAAGAGTGAGAGTTACAAACTTTGCATCCTCTTTTTTTCTCATTTTTCTTGACATTTTGTATTTTCTTTTAGCATTTTGAAATTACTTACAACCGTCATTTAGTGGATTTTAAAGAAGACTTTTACGGTTACTTCTATGTTTTCATCTTTGTAACTAGGAAATTAAATATAAGCACATCATTGCTTACGTGAATATAACACTGTCAATCGACAAATGACCATAGCATTGACCTAAATTCGAGGTAGATAGATAGGGAAGTAGTGGAGTGAAATTTTTTTGCAGATCACATTGATAAGTGGATCTCTATAATCTACATGCTTTTAGGTAGTGGGGACGTTTGGCAAAACGTGTATGTTCTGTTTAATATACAACACCATGCAGAACAATGAACAAGATTTTAACTTTTTTTTTTTTAATGTACTGAACATGCCATTAATGGTGACTTGACCTAACATACTTGCATGACTTTTCTAACATGTTTCTCTTCTTATATATAGCCTGCCATGACTTCTCACAAAGTACACATTCTTCTCACAAAGATCATTAACTTTTTCCTTCTGCTTATAAGTTTATATAATTTCATCTAGGTTTTTAATTTTCTCAATTTATTTGAATCAAGATTGTTTGAATCAAGATGAGTGCAAACAAGAGCCATAACCACCACCAAATCTTTGATGTCTCCATCAATGTCCCTCCTCAGATTGGTTCCAAGTGTTTTGACGATGATGGCCGCCTCAAACGAACAGGTATTTTTCTTTAAGCACTCCGGTTAAGAAATATGAACTGAACGTGAATATTTGGTATCCAGTACTAGACAAAGACTTGATGGTACAAAAGAAAAATATTTTATCTTTGTGTTTAACTGAGTTTTCTTGTGTCATATTTTTCTGATAGGAACTGTTTGGACTGCAAGTGCTCACATAATAACTGCTGTAATTGGTTCCGGAGTTCTGTCCTTGGCCTGGGCTACTGCACAGCTTGGATGGATAGCTGGTCCAACTGTGATGCTCTTGTTCTCATTTGTAACATACTACACTTCTGCTCTGCTGGCAGCATGTTATCGGTCTGGGGATCCCGATAACGGGGAAAGAAATTACACGTATATGGATGCTGTCCGAGCCAACCTCGGTAAATTTTTTCCATATATGTAAACTTCAGGTCAAAAAAGGATTCATATAGCCGACCCTATCTTTATCAGGATTATGACACTTGTTTGTTTCGGAATTTCAGGAGGATTCCAGGTTAAAGTTTGTGGAGCAATTCAGTACTTGAATCTTTTCGGAGTGGCTATTGGTTACACGATTGCGGCATCTATAAGTATGATGTAAGTAGGGCTGGACATGGTCCAGTTCGGTTCGGTTCTCTTCAAAATCGAAACGATCCAAAATTTTCGGGTATTTAATAAATGGAACCGTCGGGTCCAAATATAATTATGGAATCGTTCGGGTTCGGTTCAGTTCGGTTCGATTCTGTTCAGTTCCGTACCATAATTAAATTTTTTAACATTTACAACAACACTACATAAATATCACTAATAACATGTCCATTCGTAACTATTACAAATTAACGTAGCACAATTTAAAATCATATAAATAACAAGTTGTCCAATAAAATTAATTCAATATATACAAATATCAAAAATTAAATTTACCTAATTAATTTGCTAATTTGTTTAGAAAAAATTAAAAAATTTAATTAATTCAATATAAAAAATTAAAAAAATTATTTAGATTCGATTCTTATTCGGTTATTCGGTTCTTGGCCTAGAACCGAGAACCGAATCAAATTCATCGGCTCTCGATTGAGATACCCGTTCGTGTATTTAATTTCTGAAGAACCGCTCGATTCGGTTCAGTTCGGTTCGATCCATGAACTTTTGCCCAGCCCTATAACCGAGAACCGAATCAAATCCATCGGTTCTCGATTGAGATACTCGTTCGTGTATTTAATTTCTGAAGAACCGCTCGATTCGGTTCGGTTCGGTTCGATCCATGAACTTTTGTCCAGCCCTAGATGTAAGTATGAGTGTAGAAGTACCAGACGTACGTCTTTTAGTGCATGTTTGATACTCGACATTATGATAAACAAGATTGTTTAACATTTTTCAACAGGGCAATTGAAAGGTCTAATTGTTTCCATTCAAAAGGAGATAGCAGTCCTTGCAGAGTTTCAAGCAATCCTTATATGATAGCATTTGGTGTTATGGAAATAATTTTCTCCCAAATCCCAGACTTTGATCAAATATGGTGGCTTTCAATTGTTGCTGCAGTCATGTCCTTTACTTACTCCACCATTGGTTTAGGCCTCGGAATTGCAAAAGTTGCAGGTAAGAAAAGAACCCCTGGCTTAAATTTTTTTTCCTCGTTTATGTGGCACGTTTGATATGTTGAACAAGACAGAATGAAAGAAGAAATCTTGTTCGTTATTCCATGAATGTCTCGATTCTTTGTTTCATGCAGAAACTGGGAAAATTAGGGGAAGTCTAACTGGAATAAGCATAGGCACAGTGACTGAAATGGACAAGATATGGAGAAGTTTTCAAGCACTTGGAGCCATAGCTTTTGCTTATTCTTACTCCCTTATCCTTATTGAAATTCAGGTACAGTTTTAGCCCTTTTTCATCTCTATCAATTAAAATCTTGTCTGTTTTTACGTCCTATATAGACTGATCTTGATTTGATTCAGGATACAATAAAGTCCCCACCATCAGAATACAAGACAATGAAAAAGGCCACTCTATTGAGTGTAGCAGTAACAACACTTTTCTACATGTCCTGTGGCTGTTTTGGCTATGCAGCATTTGGAGACCTTTCCCCTGGAAATCTCCTTACCGGCTTTGGCTTCTACAACCCCTACTGGCTACTCGATATAGCCAACGCTGCCATAGTCATCCACCTCATCGGTGCATACCAAGTCTACTGCCAACCACTTTTTGCCTTTGTCGAAAAAAAATCAGAAGAATGGTTCCCACATAGCACATTCATCATGAAGGAAATCGATATCCCCATCCCGGGATACAGCCCTTACAAACTCAACCTTTTTCGACTAGTTTGGAGGACGGTTTTTGTGCTCTTAACTACGCTAATCTCCATGCTGATGCCATTTTTCAACGACGTTGTGGGGATTCTAGGTGCCTTCGGGTTTTGGCCTTTAACAGTATACTTCCCTGTGGAAATGTACATTGTACAAAAGAAAATAGAAAAATGGAGCACAAAATGGATATGCCTACAAATTTTAAGTGTTACTTGCCTTACCATCTCCATTGCTGCTGCAGTTGGTTCCTTTGCCGGCGTCGCTTCTGATCTGAAAGCTTACAAGCCTTTCAAGACTAGTTAATGATTTGGTTCATCTCAGGATTGTAAAATCAAGAAATTTATGAAAATTAGGGTTTTCATTCTTGTTCATGTTCATAAAAAGGCCGAAAGGGGTACTTGTGCCTTTGTTTTTTATCCATAGTGTAATCTCATATGAGTTTCACTGTATCCATAGGGGGGAAAAAAGGCAAGTCTAGGTCTGTATATTGTTATCTGGAATAAAAAATCTTTATTTTCCCACTTATGCTAGTTTGCCTATCACTATTCACTGCTAGTTTAAGATGTTAGACAAGGTGGCCATTTAGAAATGGTACGAAATTTTTTTACTGCCACTCATTTATGAATCCCGTTTAATTCTCTTATATTAAATTCTTAATAGATTAAACTTATAAATAAAGTGATTATTTAAACTTATACACATCTACTTCTTGACCATTTACCATTGTCTTATAAAAAACATGTTTTTCACACACTTTATTTTTTCTTAAAAAATCCAGATAATTGGCAGATTTTAGGTCTAGTGATGTCAACTATTTTGATTTCTCAAGATGGAATTCAGTACAAAATTTGCTACCCTCATAATAGGATGGTTACCGAAAGTTGATGTGGGGGTCGTCAGTCTTGCATTTTCTTCGTTCTGCTTGTATGTTGAAGGTCGGGCTTTACATCCCTTCAAAGTATTCGATAGGTTCTTATTCTTTTTTGATAAGCTGGGAAGAGTCTGTGAAATTCCCTCATTTATGTGGTTTTATAAAAGGGTGCCTTCATAAAGACATAAACACCATCGAGAGTGCCTTTTTTTTTTTTCTAGCTGACCACTTAGGAAAGACAACATGGACTATCAATTTCCTGTCCAACCCATAATGGGAATCAATGAATTAGTAAGATTACCAATTGAAGTGATTGTTTTGATCCGATGGCATGCATCTATAGGTGTTGTTTTCGTGAAATTTTGCAAGTGTACGGATCGTGATAAGTAATAAAGTGAATTTATCAAATTCGAACATCGTCCACAGATATAATTATCTACTATAAAGTTTTAAACTAACCTAACTTCAATTTAAATTAAATTGGTAACTAATGATTAAATTAAATTGTGTTTTCTAAACGAAATTCTAATAAATAAAATAACAAACTTAAATCAAAACTGTAGATAAGATTACGTGATTGGATAGTTAGAATTTTCGATTTCACTTATGTTATTTAATATGCATTTAATTACAATTCATTCAGCCATCTTTTTTACGTACTAATGATCAAATTAACCCGATGTAGTGAGTGATCTCTCTCGACCAACACTAACCATATTTATATGCCCGAACTTACTATATCTTTATATAAGTTCACAAATATATGAACGCATTTATCTATAGGAATACAACATGGATCGCATAGCCTATAATTATCTCTCGATCTCTTATAATGCCTATATTAATTATTATACAAGTTAGAATTATACATCACCCATTGATCTCAATATTATCCCTAAATCAAATCAATTTTTGCACAGATAATTAAAACATTAAACACACAATAATTTATTAACAAATATCAAAATGACATGAAAATCTTGAAATCAAACATAAAATAAAAACTTTAAGCTACATCATTCATCCTAATAATAAAAATATTTAACCACTTATAACGTTGAAATTAAACACGTCAAAGTGAAAAGACATTGTCAAAAATTGACGAAACGTGAAGCTACACGTGTGTATATTTTTCTATTTCAACTTCTGTTTTTGTCCTCAAGCCGTAATGTTCGACTTTTCTTCTCCTCTATTTTCTCTTGTGTGTGTGTATATATCTTCTATAAATAAAAATGCCTATTAAACGGAATATGTTGGTTTAACGGAAAAACTAACGGAATTTCTTGATTTAACGGAAAAACTAACGGAATTTTTTTAATTTAAAAATCTTTTAACTCCATAATTGGGTTTCAAAATTTACAATTCTAAAGCCCATGTAGAAGTATTGGATGTCATGCTCATTTTATAGATACACTTCTCTCCAAATGTTCTTATAAACTTCCAATGTGGGATTGTGCATTTTATATATACTTTTAACTCCAATAGTTTTATAAATTTTCAATGTGGGATAGTGACAAACAAAAAAAAAAATGTTAAAATGCTCATCAAAATCATTTTCAAATGTATGTCTAATTGACTAATTTGATTTTGAATTACAATTAATTAAATTGTAATATTCACTTTCATTCTTTCATTTATTTAATTTTCAAATTTAATTGAAGTTGCACTTGATTATTAATATATTAATGTTATATATTATTTTCTATAAGTTTAAAATATTTTAATTTAACAAAGTAAACTATTTTAACATATTTATTTTTAATTTTTAGTGTTGGGACTAATTGTAGAATATATAATGAATCTAATTAATAAAGATAGATTTATTTTGAATTATTTTTATGTATTTATTGCATTCGGTTCGACCCCAGTTGAATTCCCACGAACTTCACGTCGGAATCATTCTCGATTGTGAATCAAAATCCTTCATCTCCATTTTCAAATATCGGAATTATCAAATCGCAGACTTTTCGTATAAATCCTATGATTAATGCTCATGTTTAGTTCCTTAATTAATAAAAAAAATTAAAATTCTTCTAACACTATTTAGCAATATTATAGTATTATATTAAATGTTTAGTAAGTATTATTTTTAAATATTAGATGATTTTATGATACAGTAAAAAAATATATTTTTTTATAATATAGAAAAAAACTATTTTTTAAAATAAAAATATATTTAATGTCTTAAAAATAATTAAAATAATATTAAAAATACAAAACGTATTATGATGCTTATTTTTCGTATTGACACGCCTAAACTTGTGATTCTTAATTCTCAACATCGACGTTTCGCAACGCATTACGCCTTTTAGAATATTATTAATAAATGAATGAAAAATGCAAAAAAGCTTTGTACTACTACATTTTAGTCAATAGGAAAAAATGAAACTAAAAAAATAAAATGGATGTGAAGATTATTAATTTAAAAATGCTAATAGTTTATTTGGTAAGACACATTGAACTCAATGAAGAAAAAATATTTATTTATTTTGTTTTTTATTATAATGTTATCTATTATTTTATTATGTACAAAAAGTTCATGATTAAATACAAAATATAATATAATATAATAGTACGAAACACAAACTTATACATTTTAATTTAGAATTTAACACTATTCAAATTAAAATTAATATATCACAGTGTGTAATTATTTATCAATTACATAAACATTACATCATTAATTATTTAATGAACCAAAAAATGTGTGAATTTATAAAAACAACAACCCCGATTTTTCCTCCAGATTATGCCTTTTCTTCTTCTGCTCAAGCTGTCGGCTTATACATATAACAAGGCAAACGAGTCTCTTTTCTAAGTTCTCTGTCTATATATTTAATCTCAAGTCGTCAAATTTTGTATCTAGTTAGAAGTCCATAGTGAGGCCCAATTAATTTAATGCTTGCCTCCAAGTCCTCGTACTATGAATTTTTCCATTTTTTTTTTCTCTATTTTGCATTTTTTTCTTCAATTTTTCATTAAATATAAAATTTTACCTACAAAATACAATATAACATGAATTAGACATAATTTGATTCAAAAGACAATAAATTATCATGATTTAGAGTCTTTGCATCATGCCCGATCAAATTAGGCCAAGTGACTCGACTCACCTTCATGATCATTACTTTTGTTAGGTGTGAAGTCTATCTTTCTCTCATAGAATAACTGCTGCTGAATATTCGAACGTCGTGTTGGTCATCATATTATCAAAGTTGACTTATTCAAAGGAAATCATTATTCATGCAAACCCTTTAAAGACTTATTGACTTCCGATAAAGTACCTTGCGTGAGGAATAGTTTTACAAAAATGGAGATGAACCGAAATAGCGTCTTATCTTACTTCTGGATTGAGTAGAAAAGAGATATATGATTGTTTTGTTCTTCTGCACATCTTTGTGATGGGTAAATCTCCATGAAAGAGGGACAACTTTCGTATAGCTTGTGATTGGATGATGCTTGTTCCGTTGTTCGAATCAATCTTATTTGAATGGCATGAGCTATTGGCGTTAAAAAGCTTTTTACACTTTAGTTATTGTCACATTTACGTTCGTAACATTTTTTTTATTACATTCTATTCTTTAAGCCTCCATTAATTAACATATATTTCTTTTAATAATAGTTTTTGTCCAAAGATTATGCAAGGGACTAACATTTAATTGTATTTTTATGTGTTTTCTTATTTAAAAATATGAGAGGAAAATACATCTTTATAGACCCTTTAAATTATTCTTGACGAAAATTGTTATAGAGACAACATTTGCTAATTAATAAAATCTTGATGATAAAAATACACTGGAAAAAGTTAGAAACAAAAACAAGACATTGAATTAATATTGTACCTTTTAACCATTAGAATGTAGTGAATATATCAGTCAAAGTTGGTTTAACTAGTACACGAAAATCCTATGATTCGGGCCTTTAGCCTATATCCAAGATAACAATTTTCTAGTAAATTCAGTTGTTAAAATATTAATTTGATAGACTAGAGGTTTGTGGTCGGCTGTGAATTTTAGGAAGTTTAAGACCCTTTTGCACTACATGCACAGAGTATGTGCACGTAGGGGTGGCAATGGGCCGGGCTCGTCTTTACATGCACAGAGTATGTGCACGTAGGGGTGGCAATGGGCTCGGCTGGATTGCCACCACTATGTGCACGTGTGGTGTATACACAAATTCTTAAAGGGATGTTGTGACATGAGTCATGGTCGTGTGTCTAGTTCACTGCATGAAAATGCAACATCATGCTAATTTCGTCAACTTCCATCACTAGCACAAATTATCCCAACTAGTACAAATTCTTGATCGAGTTGTGACTCACCAACAATATTGCAATTTGCAGACCAACCCAACTGGAGTGCTATATTCTTTTACTTTCCCATAAAACTCATGACAAAATTTCATATAAAAGTAGGCTTGATTTGCGTCCTTCCATGCAATTTCATAATCAAGATAAACGAGATCACATCAAACTCACTTAGATTTTAGATTCTTACAAGTCCAGATCCTTGATTTATTTAGATCGGGTTTAAAATCCAGTAGGCTCTAAGGCAGCTTATTAATAGCAGGAGTTTGTCAAATCTTGGTCATCTCCATGGCCAAAACTTGCTGAAATTCAGTCATGCAAGTATTGATCAGATGAGACAGATCAAGCCAGTTTGTCTACCAAACTTGGGCATGCATAGCAATCAAACAATAAACCCCGTGTCATGAGCCGAGTCTGAAGGGAAATTTGTAAGATGACCGAGCCATGACATTGGATCCGTGACAAACCTGCTCGCATAACAATGAAGTCTCTCCTCGCTTAGTGATTTAATATTAGCTAGATAACTTTCTTTCTCTCTGCTACGGGATGCATCAACGGCAATATGCAATCACTGGCACTCCATCAACTATACAGGGAGCAAACCATTAACCTTAACAGGTATCACGTTAGAACAAGTTCAATTATATTGCTCTTAGTCAAAATCCTTTTCAACTTAGGAGACCTTCACTCTAACAACCGGCGAGATCTGATGACCAAACTTACATAAATGTGAAAACAAAAATTGAGGTTTACGGCATGTTCCAGCCACTGCAAGAACATTGCTGAAATTATGCAAACAAAATTGGTTTACGTTGTTTTTAATGTATTGAAAGTAGTTAAATACAGAACCACAAATCTTAAAGATAAGAGAAAGAAGAATTACTTTTGAGAAGGCCAAAGGTGAATCCATATAGTAATTTTTCCGATGTTTAAGTAATATGACTAACTTGCAAGATCATCTAATACACATAAGATGTGATTCAGAACTTGATCAAAGAGTCTTCAATACTCCTACATCATCTCAAATAGCTGTTGTATGGGTCGAAGACGATGAAAATGCTAATGATCGTGTTCGTGACATTACTTTATATGATCATTCTGGTGATTCACATATAGTTCATTATTACTACGGTTACTATGATCATTTAAGGTATTGATGATTTGAAAATTGAGTGATAGTCGTAGAAAACCATTGGTTTAGAGGCAGTATGTATTCTAAAGATATCTACAAAAATTATTAATTTTTTTTTTTATAATCAAATCTAACTTTAATTTCAAACTATTTGAAAGCACATACCGCATAAAGTCTCCGTGTGCGGGGAGGCGATCTATGTGGTCCGCCGGTGTGATGAGAGAACGATTGATTGCGCAGGCGACGGCGTCAGCTTCTTGCTTGGCTTTGGGTAGGTTAGGAAATGAATGGCATTTTGTGGTGAAAAAGGTTAAATAATTTTTGAAACATTCACACACAAATTTAATTTCAATCTATAGTTTCTTTTAATTATTTAATTTCACATACATATTGTCACATATTCACACACATATATTTTGAATTTAATGCATAATACTTAACAAAATTAATCAATTTATTCAAGCTAATCTGGAATTATCAAAAACAGTTATGTGAATTAATTAAATTTTTCTTATACTTAAAATCATGTTCTACAAAATTTCTGAAACAATATTATCAATTTAACTTATTGTTTGACAAAAATTACAAAATGTAGAGAAAATAAAACAAAGTTTTTTTCTATTAAAAAATGATGTATATAACTTGCAGTATTTTTTTCCTCACATTTGTATGTTTTATATTAGATCAGGAATTAATGAAAATGTAAGGCAGGAAATGTGGCATAGTGATAGAAAAAGCTTCTGTGAGTGGTGCTTATGGATTTGAATTCATTAGGATATTCTTCCAGTTATTTGTTAAATGTATGATAGTTCTATTTTCTTGTTTTGTTCAAGTGGGCAAGAAACGAATTATTTGCAATGCAACTTGCTCAATTCCAGGTTTCGTATATGGGATTTCTTGGAACCACAGGGGCAACATACATACATTGTTTGTTCACTGATAAGGTAATCTAATTTTTCTCCTATATTTTGCTTCATGCGCCTTCATTGTCAACTTGATCATATATACATTCTGTTTACTCATATATATATTCTGGGAAGCGCATTGTTGGAACTGGGTTGGAACGACAAGCAGTTCTAGAACAGATAGACATTCAATTACACTTGTCCTGGTTTTCACTCCAATACTTATTGACAACCTCTAAATACCTCTGGCGGGTGAAACAAAGGCGATCTTGCTAACAACGGTCACCGGACGGAGCCTGAATCGGATAGGCCGTGTGGCAAACGAATGGAGGGCCATAGTCTTACAAGACAACACGGGCGACCCTGTTTTATATAGGGGAAGAACCCCTTTTAGTAGAGGTCCCAATGCGAACTGGTCTAGACGAGGCGAATGACAAGATCCTAAATCGATTTGATCTCACAAGTGAAGTGATTGACAATACAACTCACTGCTACCGCCGCACCTACATATCTAAAATGATCATGTCCCACTTGCAAGGATTAGAATAGACATACGAAGATCTTAGCCTTTAATGCCCTGATTGATTGATTGACGTTCTCCATAAAGGCCCAATTAATCTGGCTAAGCCACATGCCCCATCATCCAACATGCCTCATTCGCTTTACTCAAGTATAAAATCTCACACCTAGAGCCATTCAAAGCTAATGCAAATTCTGACACTTGAATCCTTTCTTCCTACCACATATCATTCACATATAAACCGACCCCATTTCTAGAAAATAGAAACTCGTGCAACAAGTTCCCCTACGCCAAGAATTATGCTCTCGTTGGCTTGCATGTTAACTGACAATTGGTTCAATTTGAATTGAGACTCAACCAGCGTGGACCTGAAAATCTTAGGTATCTGTTGGTCACATCATTCATACAATTTTTGGGGTCAACAAGCAGGATTGGCGAAGCTTCAAACTTCTTTTGGCACTGACAAGATCCCTGACGCTCACCTTTTGGTACAGGTTGAGCAGTCAGCAACAATGAAGAACTCACCTGCACATTGTTTAAAGTTTTTTTTTCAACTTTTTTTTTTTTTTTTTCATTCTCTTTCGGTTTATCCATCATCTTAATTAATTCAATGATTCGTAGAGTTGTGATGAGATCACCGGTAAATTGCTTCATAGTTTTGATCGTTTAAATGCTTGTGAGAATTTGTTAGTTTGGCTCAGACATGGTTAAGGAAATTAAAGGTGTTCTCAACTTCACTTATTTACATTATTTTTACTTTTCACTGGCTCATTATACTAGATTTCCAATGCGTTATGTTTTCTTGCTTCTCGTTGCCTTTTCTACCCTCAAATTCTTTATTTATGCTAAACATCTCATGACTTACTATCCTTGTGCCACCAAATAGTAATTCCATCTCATAACTTTTAACTTGTGTATTTAGGTTCATAACATGAACAACTTTAATCTAAACAAATAACTAGCTAAATTGTGCCGAGCAATGAGCAATCAATTTTTCATTTAAGCTCCTAAAACATTTACAACCTAAGCTAAAAAAAAATCATTACATCATTACTTATATTTAGTTAAGAAAACTAATTAAAAACGGATTATCTTCAACGAGTTCCGGAAAATTTATAATTTGTACACTAATAAAAACTTAATAAATGCAAAATTCGTGCAACATGCGTGACAATGACTAGTATATTCGAAAAAGAATAATGCTGGTCGGCCAGGGTAACTGACCGACCAGAAATCCAGGGGGCTCACCTCAGCCCCTGATTTGATGAAATGGGCCCCCCATGAATTGAAATCAATGGCCGACGTACAGCCACCTCGGCCCCCTGGATTTGGGCCTGTTTTTGGCCCTGGACCTCCAGCATCTCTCTTCGAAAAAAAGGCTATTTTTTAGACGAGAAACAGACCACAATATCAGCCCAAAATCCCATATTTGCCCTTCAGGTTATGGATGTACAGACAAGCCCTACCTACCACATTAATCAATTTCCCATCTACCTCACCACTACCGTCCCCTCCAACCCAACTTTCCCTTTTCATCCACCACAAAAATCCAGCCAGGCCGACAAGCTGTTGTCAACAAAGCTTTGGTCGCCGACGAGTTTCACATACTTGCGTGATTCACAGTATTGACATCTTCCACCATTGAAAGTTTCAGTTGGCCGTGTAACAGTATCATTTGCATCAGCAGCTTAGAAGATATGCGTGCCTTCGTTTAATTCTCACACTTGTGCCGGCTACAGACGAACCTTGTTCACAATCAGGCCATACTTCACCTGCATCGTCGGACGACAGTCTGGATCCGTTCTTCTCTCCGGTATGGCTCAAGTGATTCTTACAAGTATTCCGGTACTAGGTGCTCTTTCTCGAACCATACACCTTGTGTGTAGATGTAACTGATTCATTTTCCCTTTTTTACTGCAGACGGGTTACTATCCGCATTTGTCTCCCGTTCAGAATAAGCCGCTGCCCCGCAAGATTGCACAATGGGATTCATACGAGAACAAGATATTCGTTGCCGCCTATGAGACCTTCATCACTGATGCAAGACGACGGGAACGAAAAGCTTGAGTGGGTGGAGAGGAACTGGCTAGAGTACAGGAAATCAAAGCCTCAGTGAGAGTGGGGGTGAGTGCAAAAATAAATTCTGTGCACTCAGTTTGATGTGAAAACATTTAGTGGTATTCGGTTCAGTTTTTACGTTTTTATTTCGTATGAAACTGTAGTGGACTGTTGCGTGCTATGTCAATGTGAATGCAGAAAACTTTGATTAACATAAATTTTTACCATGCTTATTTACGAAAAATGCAGTTGGATGTTTCTTCCTGTTTTCAAAAAGTACTCCAAAAACAATTACACTTCACATCACTCACATCTTTCACTTTTCTTTTACTGTGTTTCTACGCACTCATCATTTCACTAGCATACATTTATCATGGCCCTAAATCTATAAAAGGCAAGAGACATCTATACATACTTGCATAAGCATTGTCTGCTACAACTTACTTTGCTTATTTGCAAGATATTGATATCTTAGTCTAGAGTTGTGGTATGGTACATTTCAATTTCAACAATGTGTTACTACCAACAGATGATTCTGAAGACAAACTGCATGAGGAGGCATTTCTAGAGGAGCTATAGAAGGATATTCTGAAGACAAACAAGAGTTGTTTAAGATGCTAGAAGCCAGATAGTGGAACTCTAATATATGCAGGAAGACATAACATTTTCGTGGTTAGTAATTTAAAGTATCATCACTGAGATGGTTTTGTAGTCAAGCCAAACACCATAATCGTAACATGTTCTTTTCGATAACATCAGGATCTTACGACTTCCAGTTTGCATATAATTTTCTGCTTCAGTTCTTGACATGCAAAGGAAAAAACTGATTGCTTAACTATAGAGTTCATAAGAGAAACAAAACTATCTGATTCAAAATATATGTTAGGTAAACTAACACAATCACTTGATAACATGAATAGAGTATATCATTGATCATTTTACAATTTTTGAATTTTATCAATCCAGTATGTATCCTATGTGAAAATTGGTTATAATAAGCAAACTTGCGAAATATCTAAAAGCAATAATCAATTTACATGAACATAAATGAAGGTTTACAACATGTGGTTTTAATATATATCAAAGCTCAGTACCAACAAACAAATAAGCACTGAATTTCGATCGCTAATTGAAAGCCAGAAATGCTACTGAGAAATAATAAATGTTTTATCCCTTCATTAACAAAATCTACCGATCCAATTAGTTCAGTAATTTCGTCATTTTGATCCGATTGCAGTTGGATAGAAGATGGAGTACATGACACCATAAGAATGTACATATATGTAAGTTTCGGATATTCTTTTTTCAAAATATAAATAAATTTATTTCACATAAATGTGATGTTCTGGATAGTTTAAATTCTTTTGAAACATTGCGAACATAGTCCAATTAGGAGAAAAATACAAATATATGTCCTAAAGTTTACAAATATCTTTATTTTATAACATAAGCTCACTTCTGTAATATTCTCACAACTTGATATTTTGTTAGAACAAAACATATCAAGTGTTGATGGTAGCTGTCATGCTGCCATCAACACATGATTGTTCTAAATCAACTTTTAATTATCTTAGTTATATTCTTCATTTTCTATCACCTTCTTAAATAAAATTGAAATAATGGTAATTATTAAATTACATAATACTATGTATATGTTTAAACGACTTTACACAAGTTTATTTTTCCTGATGTTGATATGTTTTGCCCTAACAGAATATCAGGTTATGAGGATATACTGCATGAGTGAGCTTGTGGTATAAAATAAAGATATTTGTAGACCTTAGGTGCGATATATATATTTGTGTTTTCCCCTGGTTGAACTATGTCTACAATATTTCAAAAGAATTTAGACTATCACATTTTATGTGAAATAAATTTATTTATATTTTGATACATGAATATCCTGGAGTTTACATATCCGTACATTCTTATGGTGTCATGTACTCTATCATCTATCCAACTGCAATTGGAACAAAATGACGAAACTATTGAATTGACTGAATCGATAGATTTTGTAACGAATTGGTAAAAATTTATTATTTTTCAGTAGTATTTCTAGCTTTCTTTTAGAGATCGAAATTTAGTGCTTATTTGTTTGTTGGTACTGTGTTTTGATATGTATTAAAGCCACATGTTGTAAAGCTTCATTTATGTTCATGTAAATTGATTATTGTTTTTAGATCTTTCGCAAGTTTGCTTATTATAACCAGTTTTCACGTATAATACATACTGGATTGATAAAATTGTGAAATGATCGACGACATGCTCTATTCATGTTATCAGAGTGGTTGTGTTAGTTTATCTAACATATATTTTGAATTAGATGGTTTTGTTCTCTTGTGAACTCTATAGTTATGCAATCAGTTTTTTTCTCTGCATGTCAAGAACTGAAACAAAAAATGATATGCAAACTGGAAGCCGTAAGATCATGATGTTCCCAAGAACACGCTACGATTATGGTGTTTGGCTTGACTATAAAATCATCTCAGTGATGATACTTTAAATTACTAACCACGAAAATGTTTCTTCTTCCTGCATTTATTAGAGTTATTCCATTATCTCGTTTCTAGCATCTTAAACAACTCTTGTTCATGACAACGCGTTGCATGAAAGTGAATGATCTTCTATGATAATATGATGATAAAGGTTAACTTTTTGATGCCATCTCAATTTTTTTGAGTTCAAATATTTATTATAATACTAGTGTACACACGTGCGATGCACGTACTGCAGTTTAGTTGGGTATTTAATAACGTGAAGTGATTTTAAGGTATTCTTTCCCTATACATTATTCCCTTCTTTTCAACAACAATAGATGAGGATTTCCTAAAACCTTTCAGTTTGCTTTGAAGTAGTTGATCAAATCAAGGTTTACCTTGGCATTAGCTTGTTCTTCAGAAACTGTCCAAAAAGAATAAAAGCTTGTCGAGGGCGATGAAGTGATACATCATGCCCGGCTCCAGTAACAGTTATGAGAGTCAATCCTTTGTATACTTGGCTCCATCCACCAACCTACATATATAAGAAAAAACAATAACAGAAACTAATGATCAATAAAGACCACCAATCTACGAAGGAAAACTTATTAAAAGGGCCCTACAAACCCTTATTCCCAATACATTTGCTAGCTAATTTATGTTTACGAAGAGAATAATGCTATATAGCCCCGCAGATGTTGCAACCCCAGTTTAAGTGGCGCTAGATGATATGCTAAATGAAATGTAAAAGTAAATGACTAATTTAATTTAATTTATCATTTAATACCATCTTGATTGGTGTTAGCAACCTCAATGGGACTAAATGGCATAACTCTTTCGAAGATGAGAAGAAAAAGAGAAGAAAATGGTTCAGATACGTTGAGGAACAATCGTAGTATTAACTTCCGACCACTCTTATTCTTTAAATTTTGGCATGTCATAAGAGATGGCAATAATACTAATCACGAGTATCCTTGTTAAAGTTGGGATAATGCCAAAATTTGTTGTCATATGAGGAACATAAAAATAAGAATTGACAGAAAAACAGGATGCCATTAGCGAATTAATGTTCATACTACTAACCTTTTTATTGTCATACCATGGGTACCATTTAGTCACTGGCGGAAGCTTCAAAGCATCAATTGAATATCGAGTTGCTGTCACAGGAACCACTGCATCGGTATCCCTACTGCAAATAACCAAGTGCAAGACACAGACAATGTTTAAAACATCCACACATGGAAAATATGATAGTTTCCACAAACATTACAATACAAAATTGCAGTGATAATTTGACTCTACGCATTTTTGGCTTCTGAAGTTGTACCAAGAACATGAACGACATGCAAGGTTGTCATATGCCATACAAAAAGTCTGGACAGACCAAATATCATCCTTGAAAAATAAAATGAATATCCATATTCATGCATTTTGGATTCACGTGTCAAAATGATAGAAATTTATTATTTATTAATCATAAACTTCTTTTACCTTCGGAGTCGGTGGATCGAATGATGGTAGTGGCAACTTTCATTAATGATAATTAAATAGTAGAGAATTATCTCTAAATCTTTTTTGAAAATTTGTCAGTCTACAGAAACGCAGACTGACTCTGATACCAAGTTGTAACGCCCCGAGTTCCGTGAACCCGGATTGCCACATCATCCTCAAATGTCTTGAATTTAATGAAAAGATTTATGGAAATAACTAATTTTTTAAACATCACATTTATAACGGTAAACCTCATTGGCAACTAAATTCATTTGATTAACTTAAGAAAAATAGTTTAAACTTCAAAACTCAAGTTTGGAATAACGGGAATAACAAAAATAAGTTCATAATGCGTAAATTTTAAAACTTAAATAACATCATCCATTAAATCGTGTCACCACTGCCCATCAAACTCGACCATCTCCGAAATCTGCAAATGTTAAAATAACGAAATGAATATTTCGATGAAATACTCAGTAGACTCATCGTCGATAATTAATTTACAGAATAATTGAACACATAATTATGCAATATATATATCGTGACATCATCATCATTATCATCATAGGCTCATTTTCTTAAAATAAATCATATGCTCTTTGAAATCATGGGGTGTAGTAGTCTCGTCTCATGCATTTAAGCACATAAGTTATGCATAACATCATCTTATCTCATAAGAGATATTCTCGTCTCTTCTCATGCATTAAATCATATAAGTTACGACAAACGTAACAACATCATTTCTCATTTTATGCATTAAAGCATATAAATCACGTAAAGTCACATAATACATGCAATTATAATTTAAACTAATTAATGGGGGCGAGTCTACCTCAATTTATCTCGAGTTACGTGCAAAGTGGAGCAAAAAGTAACCTCAAACACTTAATCGTCCGTACGTTTCGTCTAGCCAAAATAGGAAAAGTATCGAATTAATATTTCAAAATTTTTAAAGTTTTAAAATGATAAAATAAAGTTTAGGGACTTAATTGAAAATTATTGAAATTGAAAATAAAAGTTTAAGGGCTGAAATTAAACTTTTAGAAATTAGGGACTTAATTGGAAATTATTGAAACTAAATATAAAGTTTAAGGGTTGAAATTAAACTTTTAGAGATTAGGGACTTAATTGAAAATTTATTAAAATTGAAAATAAAGTTTAAGGGCTGAAATAAACTTTTTGCAGAACCTATGGACTAACTGTGAGAAAACAGAAACTTTAATGACTATTTTCTTTAAAACATAAACTTAGGGATTGAAATCAACAACTATGTAAACTAGGGGCTTAAGGGGCAAA
This sequence comes from Fraxinus excelsior, assembly GCA_019097785.1. NCBI lineage: Eukaryota > Viridiplantae > Streptophyta > Magnoliopsida > Lamiales > Oleaceae > Fraxinus > Fraxinus excelsior. The sequence continues at coordinate 2,551,074 of CM032642.1, forward strand.
TCTCTAAAATTCAAAATAATAAAATAACAAAACAAAAATAAAATAAAAAAATTAAAATCATTACTCTCTCTCTCTCTCAGAGAAAGATAGGGAGTTCGACGAGGAGGGGAGGCAGGAGCTCAGCCACTCTCCGGTTCCACTCCGTCCGACAGTTAAAGGGCAGCGCTACAATCGCGTGGTGGCGCCGGTGGCAAGGTAAATGGTTGAGGGGAGGGAAAATGCTTTGGGCGAGCTTGGTGGTGAGTTTAGGTTACGATTTTGGGGTGGTCGATTGATTGGGGGTTTTGGGGCGATGGTTGGTGGCGTGAGCTTGTGGGTTTTGGGGCTTGGTTGAGGATGAGTGGTGGTGGTTGGGCTACGATTTTGGGCAGTGGGTTTGGGAATTTTTGGAGGTGAGGTGTTGGTGGTGTTTTGGTGACGGTTTGGGCAGTGAGTGGTGGCGTGAGCTTGTGGGTTTTTGGGGATGAGAATTGGTGTAGTGAGGTTGTGGAGCTTGGCTATGGTTTTGAAGTGATTGAGTTGGTGTTTTGGGCATTGAGAGGAGATGTTGGTGTTGGTTTGGGTGTTTGGTGCAGTTGGTGGTTTGGTGGTGTTGAGGTCTCGGGTTTGGAGTGTTTTGGCTATGGTGTTGGGCAGTTGGTGGAGTTGGCTATGGTGTTGGGGTCTGTGGTGGTGTTTTTTTGAGGATGAATGGTGGTTTGACATTGGAGGTGTTGGTGGTTTGGTGGTTGTGTTGGGAGGTTGGTCTCGTGAGTGAGGTGGTGGTATGAGGTTGTTGATGGTGGTGAGGAAATGGTGGTGTTGATGCTAGAAATTGATGTTCTAGCATCAACATTGGTCTCCAAAATTGAGGGAGAGAGATTCTTCTTACCCAAAATAGCTGCTGTGAAATGTGAGAAGATGGGGGAAGTGGAATGTTCTATGAATAGTAATTTTTAGGGCACAAAAACTTAGGTGTTAAGTGGGCAAAGAACTTGGGCCGCAGGGATTTTCTCAAATGGGGTTTAGGTGAATATGGACCTAAACATCAAAGACTTGGACTAATAAGTAATTTGACTTTAAATATTGCTTAAATTATTAAAACGCTAAGAAATTTGATATTTAAAATATATTCGAGATTGAGTTCATTTGATTTGATTAAAAATCTCGTTTTAAAATGGCTAGATGAACATACGATTAAAAATTGGGGTTAAGCTTAGCGACACGTTTTTCGAGAAAAATGATTTTATATTATTTAAAATTCTTGATCGCTACAAAAGTAGTACAAATAGATTTTGATGGTTAAATTTTGGAGGCAGACTTGAATATTATTCGAATGAAAGATTTCGATATTATTTTGGGTATGGATTGGCTTAGCACCAACCGTGCCGCAATTATGTGCCACGAGAAAGAGATTATTTTTAAGTATTCAGGTTTTATGGGATGAAGATTAAGGCACTTCCTCGCCTTATCTCGCTTTACATGCAGAGAAGTTTTTAGCCAAGGACCATTGTCCGGACTATTTGGTAAATTTTCAAGACAAACCTGTAGAGGAGATTACTTTGGGTTCAGTGCCAGTAGTATGTGAATACGGTAATGTCTTTCCAGATGATCTACCCGGTACTCTGTCGGATAGGCAAGTGGAATTTTCCATTGACTTGGTACCAGGAGTTGCCCCTGTTTCTAAAGCTCCGTACCGTATGGCGCCGAAGGAGTTGCAAGAACTGAATGTGCAGTTAGAGAAATTGCTAGAGAAGGGTTTCATCAGGCCAAGTATATCTCCAAGGGGAGCACATGTTCTGTTCATAAAGAAGAAGGATGAAAGCATGAGGATGTGCATCGACTATCAAAAACTTAACAAGTTGACGATAAAGAATAAGTATCCCCTTCCTGGGATCGATGACTTATTCGATCAGTAGAAAGGCACATCTATCTTCTCCAAGATTGACTTGAGATCTAGTTACAATCAGCTAAAGGTTTCACCAGCTGACGTACCAAAGACAGCTTTCAGGACGCGATATAGGCACTACGAGTTCATAGTGATGCCTTTCGGTCTCACAAACGCACCTGTAATATTTATGGACTTGATGAACAGAGTTTTCCATCAGTATCTTGATAAATTCGTTATTGTTTTTATCGATGACATACTGATCTACTCTAGAAATTCTGCATAGCATGAAGAACATTTGAGAATTGTGTTGGAAACGCTGAGAGCAGAAAACTTGTACGTCAAATTCAAGAAATGTGAATTTTGGCTTGAGACAGTAGGTTTCTTGGGTCACATTGTTACAGCCAAAGGCACCGAGGTTGATCCTTCTGTAACGAATTGGCCAACACCTGCAAATGTTGGAGATGTGAGAAGTTTTCTTGGATTAGCTAGATATTATCGGCGATTCATAGGGGGTTTCTCTAAAATAGCAGGTCCTATGACTCAGTTGACCAGGAAGGGAGTTCAGTTTCAGTGGACAAAGCAGTGTGAGCAAAGCTTTCAGGAACTTAAGGACAAATTTGTCAAGCACCAGTGCTGACTATACCAGATATGTCTGATGGTTTCGTTATTTACAGCGATGCATCCAAACATGGTTTAGCTTGTGTATTGATGCAGAATGACAAAGTGATAGGATATGCTTCAAGACAATTGAAGCCACATGAAAAGAATTATCTGACATATGATTTAGAGCTCACAGCTGTTGTGCACGTTCTTAAAGTGAAAGTGTGTTCGTCTAGCCATTGTGAAACAAATTTAAATTTATTTAAAACGAGTCCAATCTCGAATATTTTAAAGTACTAAATTCCTTATCACTTTGTTAAATCCAAATTTTAATAATTTTAAGTACAAAATTTTATTTTTAGGATCCAACATTTTGTTAGTCCAATCTCGATTATTTTAAATCCAATTAGGAAAATCTTGTTAGCCCAAATTCTTGGCCCTTTTAAATCCTAGCTTTTTGTGCACTAAAAATATTGTTCATATGACTCCATTTCCCTCCCCTCCTCACCATTCATGTGACTAAGCAGCCAACCAAATTCGTAAGAAATCTCCCTCAATTTGGGAAAAATCCCGTTTGATGCTAGAATCTCAATTTCTAGCACCAACAAGCTGATGATTTCATACAAACCCAGCCTCGAACACGAGCTGCAAACCATCAACAATTTCCAACACCACACAGTCTTCGTCATCCCCAGTCGAGAATCACCACTGAAACTGTTTCCACCAACAGGCCTTAGAACCCAGCTGCAGCTAAACACAAACTCCAACCACCCAATTTCGAACCACCGCTCACGAACAACATCCCAGCCGAAACCATTCGAATCCACCATCACCGATTGCAACGAGCTGCAATCGGGTTTTCCCCACTATCACCAATTTCACACACCTATCCCACCATCCAGGAGCCACCACCATCATATCCAAACACAAAACCACCGCAAACGGACGACCACGCCACCCAATTGACACCCACCATTTCACCTTAAAATCCACATCAAACAACCACAAAAACCAAGAAAAGTCAAAACCCATAAACTTACCTCCTTCCCCGACCTTTGTCCGGCCATATTACCACCGGAGAACTCAAAAATCGAACCCTCCAAGCCCCGATTAACTATTGGTCTGTACACCCAAAAACCCCGCCGCCTGCATCCTCGCATCCGACGCCACCATGCGACGGTGGCGCCGACACCGCGAATCGGAGAAAGGGGCAGAGCCCTCCTTGTCGATAGCTCTCTCTCTCTCTCTCATTTACTCATAAATGAGAGAGAGAGAGAGAGAGAGAGAGAGAGAGAGAGAGAGAGAGAGAGAGATTGTATATATTTTAATTTTGAAAATGTACCCCTTAAGCCCCAAGTTTCAAAGTTATTTTATTTCGGTCCCAAGGTTTTAGTTATAAGTTAATCAGCCCTTGGAGTTCCTATTTTCCACAGTCAATCCACTAATTTTGAAAAACCTATTTTCAGTCCTTAAATTTTTCAATTTCAGTTTCAATAAATTTTCAATTAAGTCCCTAAATTTTATTTTATCATTTTAAAACTTTAAAATTTCGAAATACTAATTCAAGACTTATTTCCTATTTTGGCTAGACGAAACATACAAACGATTAGGAGATTTAGGTTACTTTCCACTCCACTTTGTACGAGACTCGAGATAAATAGAGGTAGAACTCGGGGCGTTACAAAATCCAACATTTAAACATAAATCTAAATATTTACTAACGTCAATACTTTGTTCAAACAATACATAATACCTAATTGAAAACAATTCATCCACAGAGCAAATGCTTTTCTGCACCTCGAAGACAGATCTGGGAAAGTTACATGCAAGTATTATAGGCGAAGCAACATAGGCATTGAAGTTCTCAAATACACCAAAGAAGTGATTGCAATCTCTGCAAAAAGGCCTCTTCCAAACACTAGATGAAACTACTGAAACAGACTATCTTCTCAAAATTTCGATCCTTTTTATTGGTAAATGATAATGTGTTATAAATATTTTACTAGTTACGTGACATTTAAACAACATTTTAATATTTTTTAATAATAGTTGATATAATTAGACGATAAAAAATAAGAAATACTTTTACAATAAGAAAAAAGTACCAAAGCCATATGGTCAATGGTGTTGAAAATAGGGACGACAAAAAAACTCGTTAAATCCTATAATTGAGGGACCTCTCCTTGATAGGGCGGGGGATTCTCCACCTAATCAAGTAAAACGGGAGGGGATGGGGCGATGACGTTCCCTCAAGATGAGGACGGGGATGGACAGTATGGTATTGCCCATTTAAACTTCATTTCACATTAAAACTTTTTATTCAACGAGGAGAAAAATCATCATCCTTTTTTAAAATGAACATGTGTTGTTATTAACAAATAGAAAATAATAATGATTTTCATGACTGAAGACGTGAAAAAAATAAAAAATCAATGGAGGGATAAACGAGGTAAGGAGCCCGTCCCATCTCACCTCGATCCCTTCATACCTTACTAGATATAAAGGCAGAGCAAGATAACAAAAATATATGACAGGGCGAGGGACGGGAATGACCCAAATCTGCCCCCTTATGCCCCAGTTGCCATCCTTAATTGAAAATGAGAATGATTATTATATTTATTATTTGCATTAAAAAGGTTTTTCAAATTTTTATTCATTATCAAATTATGTCCCTAATATTTAACCATGCAATAATTAACTTATGTTATTTTAAAATAGTTTTCGTCCAAAGATTCTACAAGAGACTAATATTTAGGGCGTGTTCGGTAGAGATTAAAATCGAATTAAAATTGAAAATTAGTAGTTGTTGTTGACTTTTATTAGGCGAGTGAAATCCAATAACGGTTACATTTTCAATTTTAATTGAATTTTAAGCACGATCAAACATGCCCTTAAATACATTTCTTATTTAAAAATACGAGAGGCAAATTATAGACCTTTTAAATTATTTTTGATGAAGATTGTTATTAGAGATAACATGTGCTAATTAATAAAATACTGATATTTTTTTAATGAAAAACGTTATGAACAAAAATATGACATTGAATAAATATTATGTACCTTTTAACCCCTTTAAAAGGAATAAGATAATGAATAGTCATTATCTTTCATTTGATTCAAATCAGCCCCTCATTAATTTGAAACAAATATCCGGTCTCTACACTTTAATTCCATGAAACTTAATACACATTAGTCAGAATTCATCTTTAGTAGATCACTTTAATTGACTAATAAACTTTAAATAATAGCACTACACATTTTAATACGTTACGTGTGGCCCCAATTATGTTAGAACTTTTCAACAATGGTTGCCATCCTTAATTGAAAATGAGAATGATTATTATATTTATTATTTTCATTAAAAAGGTTTTTCAAATTTTTATTCATTATCAAATTATGACCCTAATCTTTAACCATGCAATAATTAACTTATGTTACTTTAATAATAGTTTTCTTCCAAAGATTCTGCAAGAAACTAATATTTAAATACATTTCTTATTTAAAAATACGAGAGGCAATTATAGACCTTTTAAATTATTTTTGATGAAGATTTTTATTAGAGATAACATGTGCTAATTAATAAAATATTGATATTTTTTAATGAAAAACGTCGTGAACAAAAATATGACATTGAATAAATATTATGTACCTTTTAAACAATTAAAATGTAGTACATTATAAGAAAATGTGATTTGAATATATTTAGTTCAAATGTGTAAATTATGCCACTAAGAGTTCATTAGTGTTAACTAACCTTTGAATTCTAGTGGACATGCAACTTGAAAATTGGTCTAATTATATATTTAAAATTTAAAATTAAGTAACAATCTATATCTCTCTCTCTAATGCATGTTCAAATGAGCCAACTGTTTACAAGCTATCACTTCATTTTTAGGGCAGACAAAATGATCATATCAAATCAAACCAAATCAGAATCAAATCAAATTGAGCGGTTCGATTCGATTCTTAAAAAAAATTAATGGTTTCGAATGGTTTTGTTTCTAGTTCTAGAACCAAGGGCCAAACTCATTTTTTAACACACACACACACACACACACACACTAGAAACCCTAATTCATTTTGGAGATTCAGATCTTAATTCATTTTTCATTCTCTCATTTTCAATTTATACACTGAGTCTCATATGGCTACAAATTGTTGCCTGCCGTCTACCTTCGCGTTCAGCCACCACTGCCCATCAATTTTTGAAATTGAAACCTCAACATTCGATTCCTCTTCCTCAAACGTTCTCCCTCCATCCATCCTCAATCAATAATGTAATTAGATCTAAACCAAATGATTCAACTCCATATCTTAAAAAAAATCTTTTGGATCGTGGTTTGGTTTAATTCTTTTAGAACTAGAACCAAATGAAACCATGTCCACCTTCGCTGCATTTTGTATTTAAAAATAAATAATTATGACAATAAAGGTGAAGCTAGTAACTATTACAAAGATAACCCTATTTGTACAAAAATTGTTGATAGAGTGGGTTACAAAATGCCACTTGGCGGCCCCCTATTGATCTACAAAAATGGTTGACAAAGTGAGTTATAAAATGCTACTTCGCGGCCCCCTATTGGGGCCAATAGGGGGCCGCATTTTGTAACCCACCTTTGTCCACCATTTTTGTAAGTGTAGCATGGCTCCTATTACAATGACTTGTGCTTATATGCAACTAACTAACATCCATAATTTTTTTTTGGTACTTTATACCTGTCTCTTTGTCAATTAATGATTAGACATTATAAATACCATTATATATGTTCATTTAAGAGATCCAATCATTAATGGACACCTAGATTATTACTAGTAGGTTGAAATGCATTGAAATTTTACCCACTTGATTGCTTTTTTATTATTATTATTATTATTATAATCACGAATTGATTTATTTGAACATTTCATATTCATTTTCACGACTTATACTCTCTCTCTCTCTCTCTCTCTCTAAATCAATATTTTTCTCAGAATCAAGGAATGAAGATACCACTCAATATAAAAAAAAGTGGAAGAAATAATCAACAAATTGAGCTCAATGTGAGTGAAATTTGCATCAATAAGAGCGGTGGATCGAGTCTCAGCAAATTTCAATCACATTGAGCTCAAGTTGTTGATTATCTCTTCCATTTATTCTACATTGAGTGGTATCTTCATTACTTGACTCTGAGAAAAATGTTGATTTAGAGAGAAAATATAAATCGTGAGAATGAAGAGAAATGAATATGAAATGTTCAAATAAACGAACTCGTAATTATAACAATAAAACAAACAATCAAGTGCTGATGGCAACATGACAGCTGGTACAGGGAAAAAATGGAGGGAAAAATAAACTTGTGTAAAATTATTTAAACATATACAGAATATTATGCAATTTAATAATTATAAAGAGCGGAAGATTGCAGTCGGATAAGGTGCAGGCGGTAGAGCTTGAGGTGGTAAGTGGTTGATATTGGGTTGGGTTGATTTTGATGGCAAGGGTTGAGGTTGGGTCGCCGATCGGTGAAGCTATAAAGAAGCTTATGGTGGTTGGGCGAGTTGGAGGGTGGTGGGATTATGTGGGATGCCGGCGAGTTTAGGTCACCGGCGATGGCGGAAGCAGGAGGTGGAGTACAGTGTCGCGAGATTAGGGTTTGGAAGGGATGATTGTTGTGATTGGGGACGGGTAATAGGCAGGGGCGAATCCAGCACTTCAGTTCAGCTAGGGCAGAGACCGTTGGCGGTTAACCAATGACCGTTGACAATTAACGATCGTAATAGCCGAAAATATAATTCGATACGTATATAATTCACTAAAACGTAAAAAGTATATACATATGAAAATATACTTCAATACAACCCAAAATACTAAAAAAAAAAAAAAAAAACAACTAGAGATAAAAGAACTAGGTTTGGACTTTTTTCGATTGAAAAAATCGCTCCATAATCTGCAAAATGCCCCAATTTACTTTCCAATTAAAATTGATTTAAAAACAGTGTACACATGGTTTAATTGAGCCCAACATCTTCTCCATTAATTTTTTTCACTTATCCCTAAATTCCTAAAAGCCTAATTTCTCAAATCACAGTTAAATCACAAATCAAAATTATAACTCAATAATAATACAACATAAATTCTCATTTCTCATAATTCATTAAAGGGGGGGGGGGGGGGTTCAAGCCTCCACCGGTCTAGTCGATCGCCCGTCGTCGTCTCCCAGTCAGCACCCAGCAACAGGTGTGGGACAATTTAATTAGATATCAAGGTGAGACAATTTACCGTGAAATTAACGGGTGTTGTATAGTTCTATGTATTTTCAAAATCTATAAAAGTTAGATACATTTGAAAGACCAAAAATAATATAAAACCAGATCATTAATTAAAACACAAAATTCACATTTGGATAATAAAATTATAGCAATACATTTGCACAATAACATTTTATTATTTCACTTTTATAAGAAAAAATACATTAATACACAATAGAGAGACAATATTTCGTATTTCAGATAACACTTATTCAAAGCATATGAGCTGAATAAACCATGGATTCAGTCAAATAAACCTATTAAGTTAAACTCCTCCAACTCCCATACATTGTATTAAATCTTCAAGCCCGTTTTCTATACCGAATCGCTAAAGTTAATTCTTCAGAAGAACCCATTAAATTTCCATCATTATCCAACAATTTCGACATTAAAACTGACCAAAATATCACATTAATCCCAGCAAATAAAAATCCAACCCCAAAATCCTTATTCTACGCATCCGTTCAACCACACAATCCCTCAAAACATTAATTCATCTAATCTTCACGTCAATTAAAAAACCGAGTTTAACACAAAAAAAAAAAGACTTCTTTTTTTCATGTTCATATAAATTTTCCTACAGATTAGAGTCTTTCAGCAAAACCTGAAAGCGAAAATTCCAAAATCCCCAAGTAAATAGTAAAAATAACATTCAAAATCCAAATTCCTACACACGTACGTATTAAGACTGAAGAGTGATGGAGTACATTATGTACACATAGGTGAAAATCTCGGGCCAGAAGTAATCAACAAAAGCGTCCAACAGTCAACACTCAGCAGCAGGTCCGCAGCGGAGCAGTCGTCGTCTCCCTCCTCTCTTCTGCCGCTTTCAAATTGAAGAATTGGTTGGCTAATGGGTTTTGGCTAATTGATTTGGAATTGGACCATTCATTTGGGCCTTATTTTTTTTTTAAAAAAAGGCCCAACAATATCAAAGGAACAAAAAAAAAAAAAAACAAAAAAAAACAAAATCTGGCCTTCTTCTTCATTTTCCGGCGGACGGTGGCGGCCATTAACTGAACTGAAGCTCTCGACGGATCCAACACGGGCGGCCGCGGGGGCTGGCCAAGTGCTGGATCCGCCACTGGTAATAGGCTAGGTTGAGTTAGGTTTAGTGATAATGAGCTTGGGTAGTTGGGTCTGATCAGGTATTATTGGGCATATTTTGTTTTATTTAAATTAGGCCTGTCGGGTGTAATTTGGGTTTTAAATAGGGAAAAATTCAGAGTTTAGTTTAATCTATTTCAAATTTTAGAATTTAAGTTTAAAATTTCAAATTTCAAATATTTTTAAATTTTATATATAAATTAATTAATTGAAATAAGTTTTATTAATTAATTGGTCACATTATTTTTCGGTCACAATAAAATTTTTTATAGATCACAATCTTTTCATTGGTCACAAATTTATAAAATTAATAAGTCACGTATTATTCATTGGTCACAAATCACAAATTTAATATATTACAAATTATTTTAACGTTACAATTCAAAAAATTTATAAGTCATAATTTGTTCATCGGTCATAAAATAAATATAAAAATGTCACAATTTATTTATAGGTCATAAGATACAAATATTACAAGTGGTCACAATTTATCTTTTTAATTGGTTACAATTTGTGTATTGGTTGCAAATTAATCAATTTAACGGTCACAAACAATCAAATAATTTGTGACCACCACTAACACTTGTGACTATCACCTCACTACTGTCACCAACAGCATGGCAACCGAAACCCCGTCGTCGGACCACCACCTCCACCCCCATCCTACAACCAATAAAAATTCACAACCCTACCATCATTGTTGCCGACCACCTCCAACAAATTTTCAACTTCAAATCCACCGACATCGCCACCTCGTCACCACAACCACCAACAAAATTACCGTCACCACCACACCAACAAGATCCAACACTATCGCCTAAACACCATATCACCTCCCAAAAATCAACAAAATCGTTGCCCAAAAATCAATAAAATCACCGCCCAAACATCAAATCGCAAGCAACAAAATCTGACTGCCTCCACCAATGCCACCACCACATGAACCATCATCATCGTCAATACCTCACCATAACCACCAGTAGTGCCACCACCACCATCTTACCGCCACCACCACATCACCCCAAACTCACCAAAACATGGTAACTACTGCCACCCATCCAACAATTAAAAAAAACATCGTCACCATGATTTGAGTCGTTGCAACCATGATATGCACCATCACCGCCGCAATCTACTACAACTGTAGTCTGTAGAGCCTTCAGCGGCGTTCACAGTGAAGGAATGGCCTTACCCGAGATCTGCAGAGCTTCCGACGATTTGGGCCGCTATAATTTGAGAATGGGCTGCTCCATGGAGACTGACTGTCGACGGAGAGCGAGGAGATCAGAGAGTGGAGAAGAGAGAGTGACGTAAGATGAGATGAGAGAAGGTAGAGAGTGAGAAGAGAGAAGAGAAAATGAGGAAGAAAATTAAAATGAAATTGATTATGGTTTGTGATGAAAATTGTACAATTAAAATTTAATATTTAAAATAAAATGTCTGATTTTTGAAAAGTTAAACCTTTAATCTGATTTTTGAAATTGAATCTTTAAAAAATTGGTTTTGTGCAATTTCCTCTTTTATATATATGGATATACATACGGGAAGAATTCATAAATCTTGGTCTAAGTTTCAACAATTCAAAATTCAGGTTTTAAATTTAAAAAAATACAAAAATCAGGTATTTAGCTAATTAAATAAAAAATTTGTTATTTAAATATAATAAATCCAATAAATTAATTTATTAAATACATATTTTACCAATTAAATATAGTACGGATACAATTATATGCAATTTGGCCACCATTATCTAATTAATTAATCAAAAATTAATTTTCGGTCACAATTTATCAAATTATTGGTCACAAATTTTTTCTCGATCACAAATCAAAAATTTTATAGGTTACAAATTACTTCTCAAACACGAATCAAAATTTCATAGGTCACATATTATCCATTGATTACTAATCGAAGATTTGATTGGTCACAACTCATTTATTCATTACAAATCGATCACAACTTATCAAAGTATTGGTCACAAATCAAAAATTTTATAACATTTATTTATCGATCAAAAAATCAAAATGTTTATTGGTCACAACTCAATTACAACTTAATAAATTGTGAGTCGCAGTCACAATTTTTAGGTCACATACTATTTATTTGTCAAAAATTAACCAATTATTGGTCACAATCAACCAAATAATTAGTCACAGACTCCCACCACATCTCATCCCACGCACGACCATTGCCACAACCACCACGACCACCGCACACAGCACCGTTGTCAAACACCACCACTACACAACACTTGCAACCACCACCTCAACACTGCCTCTAGCACCACCATCGTTGTCGTCGTCAGAACCACCACTGCCACCTTAAACAAATCAACACCACCACTAACTTGCCACCAGAACTACGACTACCACCATTGCAAACAAATTACACGTGGCAGAAAAACACCACTACCACTACGGCACACCAGATCCATCACTACCACCTCTACGGCACAACCACCAAATAGAGATTCACAATCAGCAATCGATTCACCACCACCACTACCTCACCTCCACAGCACGGCCACTAAATCAGGACGCAGAGCACACCATCGCCGAGGCCAAATCCATCACCACCAACTCTAGATCCACCATCAGCAGCCCGACCCACCACCACCACTAAAACCACCCCAACATCACCACACCATGAAAACCACCACCAACAACAAACAAAAATCACCAAATCTGGCGTAGCCACCATCTTCACGCCCAAAATCATCTCAACACCCTAGTGGCACAACGCTGCTGCGAGCGCGGTGGTTCTGATCTTACACAGTACCATCACGCACCCAACACTGCATCAAAAATAAAATTAAAAAAAGAATAAGAATTGATCTGCTGCTGTTGCTAACGCGATACTACTGTGAATAGTAGTGTCGACGGACTGCAGCGTCGGTAGACTATCGCAGGGAGCGCTGCTCTCTGCTCCCGGCGATGAGCTCCGCGGTGCGAGGAAAATGATAGAGAAACAGACGAGATAGAGAAATGGGAGAGAAAGAAGCGTCGACGGCCGGGGTGGCGGCGGTTTAAGTTGAGAGATGGAAAAGGAGATGAGAGAATGGAGATGAGATGAGAGGAAAATTGATTTTAAGGTTTGGATGGAGGTAGATAGTGTAAGGGTGTGTATATAAATTAATTTGTAATATAAAATTATTACCTGATTTTTGAAAATCAATCTTTAAACACTTGATTTTTTCTAATTTCCTCATATACATATATAGGTTAATAGATGGATTATAATGGGCTATCTACTGGTAAATGTAGGATGGGCTTGGTGGATACACCATCAAAAATAAAATTAAAATATTTTTTAAGTATTGATAATACTTACCCAACTATTTGATTTAATCATCAATTGCTTGACTTGTTATAGTAAGAAACTTTACAAGCATAATTGAAAAAGCACAATTAACAAACACAAATAAACTAAAAATTGTTCAACTAAAAAGATTTAATAATGAGGCCCGAATATTGGGCTAACAAAGTTACAAAAAATTAATTTGTTAATTTGTTTTTAAAAAAAATTAAAAAAATTTAATTAATTCAATATAAAAAAATTATTTAGATTCAAGTCTTATTCGATTCTTCGGTTCTTGATCTAGAACTGAGAACTCACCCAAATCCATCGGTTCTCAATTCGGGTACCCGTTTCGGTATTTAACTTATGAAGAATCGTTCGGTTCGAGACTTTTGTCCAACCCTAATGTTGATACTTCTCTTCACAAAAGTATTGTGCTAGAAACTAACTCGAATGTATCAATAGAACTTACCATTGTAGATTGATTCTCTGAAGCATTTATTTGGGAGTAATTTTTAACAGCCTCCAAGATATTTCCAGTTTTGCCCTCTTCAAATTCTTCTTTAAGCTTAAATGGGTGCACAATATATAAATTTGATAACAGCGGGATACAATTATCAAGACATAATGTTGGAGTAATCAGAAGAAAAATAATTAATGGTGTTACCACAATTATGTTAAAGCACATAAATTGTGAAAATTAATATTTTGAGCACATGAAAAAATTAACTTTTCAATTATAAAACCATCTAAAGAAAAATGATTGACCCAATAAAGCTAATTTATCTTCAGCAGCACATCATGCAATGTGTCATAAGCTGAATTTCATCTCAGGAACACAAATTCTTTATGATGATGCAAGAACTCTTAAAATTAGGAAAAAACATCATTATTCTTTTGTCTCTGCCCAACTTTTATATTTTTGACCCCGTGGAGGTAGCTATTACCTATATTCTATAAGTAATATCAACTAAACTCACACCTCTGTCAGAATAGAGCTTCAATCTCTACAAATGCAAACAGAGTTTTATTCACTTCACATGCAATTTTAAAGCCCAAGTAACTTACTAAAGTTCTTTATTATTTTGCATGAGACTATAATTGAAATTGAATTTTGATTATGTTGGAATTTTTCATCGACAAATTCTTCTTATCTCTCCCTTATGTTTCTCTATCTTCTGCTCTTTTTTCTCTCCCTTCTCTTCACTCGTCTCTCTTGGTTAAGTTCTATTCAATTGTTATTCACTCCTCTGACCAAATCTAAATCAATACTATGTTTCTCAAAATTCTTTGTCAAAAGAAAACGAAAAAAAAAGCACGTTGTCGGCAGATAATTAATTGACGTTAACAAAATGCAATCAGATGCACCACTGAGAACCAGAGTCAAAACAGAAAATTACCAAAAGTTCCCTTATATCACTTGTATCATTTATAGTGTTGACTATCATCGAGACAAACACCATATTTGTGACATCTAGATTCTTAACATCATCATAATTCCAAGGTTTGTGGGTTATCATCACTATGAAGTTATGGTCATCATTTCCTGCTTCTATCATTGATATGCAGAGGAAAAAGGATCATATAATTATTTTTCCACAGAGTTCACACAAGAATCAAAACCATCAGATTAAATATATATGTTGGGAAAACTGCCATGACCACTTAATCTTCTTAATCTCAACATGTTCATTACTTTTACATAAGTTTGAATTGCACAAGCAAAATCTATCTTTATCCAATATCTATCTCAAAACGTGACTGATTAATGTTAGCGCACAAGAAACTTTCTTAAGATTTAAAAGCACCAGTAGTTCACATGGCTTCATTACTTTTCAGGTTATGCATCAAACCCGTATCGAACACAACAACCAATTTCAATCTAAACAACTCAGTCCAAAAACACTAGAACCGAAAATCTTAATCTCCCAATAATTGGCAGCTTAGATGATGGCTCAAGCACCCAATGAACATCCTACCAACACAATTATACTTCCATAACCTTTGTAGTAAATGCTCACGTATTTCAAATTCAAGCACCGACGGATCCAGCACCCGGCAAGCCTCGAAGGCTGCGCGTGCTAGATCCGTCGAGAACAGTTTTTTTGTTGACAATGAATAAACTTTTTAGATTATATACCTAATAATTTGTTTTATTTTCAAACATTTCTTGTAGTTTAATATTCATATGGGAAGTCTCGTTTTCAAATCCTTTTCCCACCAATTTATTGTGAAATATTTTTAATTCTATAATTTTTACTAAAATTAAATGGGATAAGGATGAGATTCGAACCCGTGACCTCTCTTACGATATTGAAAGCTTGACCATTGTGGTACTTGTTGAATTTGATACTAAATTTACCACAATAATAAATGTTACATTTTAGCAGTTTTAATACATTTGTAAAAATTCGAACTTGTGCTCTTTCCTTGAATTATACAACACTTGGCCACAATATCATTTGGCGAATATCACTAATTTTTACAACAAATTGTATATGTTATATTAATTTTAGACCTTGTTTGATCCTTTTTTTTTCCGAAATTCATTTCTCTTTGCTTTTAACCGACATTTTTCAATAAAATAATATTACATGCAAATCCAAAAGTTTTCCTTAGTTTTAACCACACATTCTCAATCAAATCACTATTCCGAAATGTTTTTTTTTTTTTTTTTGCAAAAAATGGGCATCAAACGAGGCTCTTAATATTTTATTGCTAACGACGGTCAACAATCCACCACATTCCGTACTGACTCAAATTCCTAAGTCCGCCACTGATTTTAAGGCACACAAGAATAAAGATAACCATATGCAGCTAAAACAAATAGTAAAGAAACAAATATATTAATTTAGATTTTTGTCTTCAAAATACTCTTGTTTGCAACTAAGAAAAATACAATTACAACTTTTTACCTCATTATTGAGAAAATTTATCAAACTGCACGGTTCAAAGTCCTCATCCTCCTCTTCCAGGCATGTCATACTAGAGGATGGAGTGGAAACACACATATGGTTTCCAGAAATGTCTATTTGAAATCCCAAGCTCACTTTTATGTCGTCTCCACAATCTAATATCACGTGGTCGCACAAAAGAGTTTATAACAAGATACTGCACATATATTTTGTAGGCAAAGAGCTACTAAATATATGTAAAATTGTCAATGGTTAATTTATAAATATTTCAATCTAACGGTTTTCTATTAATACACACATGATTTAAAATACATATTTACACATTTATCAATGTAAATACACAAAATCAAAAAGAAATGCACATACCAGAACAATTTAAGAAGGTTTGCACGTGCAGAATTCTTGACGACCAAATTACGTATTTCACATCTAAATTTTTTTTTCCTATCATACACTATGATACTTTACATGTATAGACAATACACAAACACACACACAGAATACTTGATTTTCGCAGCACTGTTAATGACCAATTTACATATTTCACACCATAAGTCTTCTAGTATACATGTATGCATATAACATGCATGTATAGAAACACATTGTGTGTGTGTGTGTATATATATATATATATATATATATATATATATATATATATATATATATATATCAACACAAAAATACGTACGAGCAAACAGAAATGTATATACAATTATGTAAGGATATTATTCACTTTGGATGATAAAGTATTTTCACTTTCTAGATCTTAATTTAGTACCGATGGTTATGAGAAGAGAAACCTAAAATTGTGGCGAGTTAATTTTCGAATATTTCACTAGTTCACCATTTTTCCAAATATTTACAATTAGAGAGATCATCGTTTTGTCAAAATCCAAGGATTGGGCCCATTCATTGGGCCTTATTTTTTTTAAAAAAGAGGCCAAAACAAATGAACAATAAGGAACGAAAAAAATTCAACCGCGTTTTCTTCATTTCTTCTCGACGGACGGCGTCAGCGACTTGAAGCTCCCGATAGATTCAGCACGAGCGACCGTGGGTGCGGCCAGGTGCTGGGTCCGCCCATGATCACTTGATAACATGAATTTTATCAATCAAATATGTGTCCTACATTGAAACTGGTTATAATAAGCAAACTTGTGAAACTGGTTTCTGAAATTCATTTCTCGTTGCTTTTAACCGTCGTTGTTTTTAACCGACATTTTTCAATGAAATAATATTACATGCAAATCAAAAAGTTTTCCTTAGTTTTAACCACACATTCTCAATCAAATCACTATTTCAAAATGAATTTTTTTTTTTTGCAAAAAAGGGCATCAAACGAGGCTCTTAATATTTTATTGCTAACAACGGTCAACAATCCACAACATTCCGTACTGACTCAAATTCCTAAGTCCGCCACTAATTTTAAGACACACAAGAATAAAGAAAATTATATGCAGCTTAAGCAAATAGTAAAGAAACAAATCTATTAATTTAGATTTTTGTCTTCAAAATACTCTTGTTTGCAACTAAGAAAAATACAATTACAATTTTTTACCTCATTATTGAGAAAATTTATCAAACTGCACGGTTCAAAGTCCTCATCCTCCTCTTCCAGGCATGTCATACTAGAGGATGGAGTGGAAACACACATATGGTTTCCAGATATGTCTATTTGAAATTCCAAGCTCACTTTTATGTCGTCTCCACAATCTAATATCATGTGGTGGCACTAAAGAGTTTATGACAAGATACTGCAAATATACTTTGTAGGCAAAGAGCTACTAAATATATGTAAAATTGTCAATGGTTAATTTATAAATATTTCAATCTAACGGTTTTCTATTAATACACACATGATTTAAAATACATATTTACGCATTTATCAATGTAAATACACAAAATCAAAAAGAAATGAACATACCAGAACAATTTAAGAAGGGTTGCATGTGCAGAATTCTTGACGACCAAATTACGTATTTCACATCTAATTTTTTTTTATTATACACTACGATACTTCACATGTACAGACAATACACACTAGCACACACAGAGAATACTTGATTTTTGCAACACTGTTAATGACCAATTTACATATTTCACACCATAAGTCTTCTAGTATACATGTATGATATATAACATGCATGTATAGAAACACACTGTACATGTATACATCAACACAAAAATGCATACGAGCAAACAGAGATGTATATACAATTATGTAAGGATATTATTCACTTTGAATGATAAAGTGTTTTCACTTTCTAGATCTTAATTTAGTACCGGCGGTTATGAGAAGAGAAACCTAAAATTGTGGCGAGTTAATTTTCGAATATTTCACTAGTTCAACATTTTTCCCAATATTTACAAATAGAGAGATCACTGTTTTGTCAAAATCCAAGGATTGGGCCCATTCATTGGGCCTTATTTTTTTTTTAAAAAAAAAAAGCCAAAACAAATGAACAATAAGAAACGAAAAAAATTCAACCGCGTTTTTTTCATTTCTTCCCGACGGACGGCGTTAGCGACATGAAGCTCCCGACAGATTCCGTACGAGCGACCGCGGGAGGTGCCAGGTGCTGGGTCCGCCCCTGACCACTTGATAACATAAATTTTATCAATCAAATATGTGTCCTACATTGAAACTGGTTATAATAAGCAAACTTGTGAAACTGGTTTCCAAAATTCATTTGTCGTTGCTTTTAACCGACATTTTTCAATAAAATAATATTACATGCAAATCCAAAAGTTTTCCTTAGTTTTAACCACACATTCTCAATCAAATCACTATTCCGTTTTTTTTTTTAGCAAAAAATGGGCACCAAACGAGAATCTTAATATTTTATTGCTAACAACGGTCAACAATCCACAACATTCCGTGCTGACTCAAATTCCTAAGTCCGCCACTAATTTTAAGGCACACAAGAATAAAGAAAATAATATGCAGTTTAGGCAACTAGTAAAGAAACAAATCTATTAATTTAGATTTTTGTCTTCAAAATACTCTTGTTTGCAATTAAGAAAAATACAATTACAAGTTTTTACCTCATTATTGAGAAAATTTATCAAACTGCACGTTTCAAAATCCTCATCCTCCTCTTCCAGGCATGTCATACTAGAGGATGGAGTGGAAACACACATATGGTTTCCAGATATGTCTATTTGAAATTCCAAACTCACTTTTATGTCGTCTCCACAATCTAATATCATGTGATCGCACAAAAGAGTTTATAACAAGATACTGCACATATATTTTGTAGGCAAAGAGCTACTAAATATATGTAAAATTGTCAACGGTTAATTTATAAATATTTCAATCTAATGGTTTTCTATTAATACACACATGATTTAAAATACATATTTACACATTTATCAATGTAAATACACAAAATCAAAAAGAAATGCACATACCAAAACAATTTATGAAGGTTTGCATGTGCAGAATTCTTGACGACCAAATTACGTATTTCACATCTAAATAATAAAGTGTTTTCACTTTCTAGATCTTAATTTAGTACCGACGCTTATGAGAAGAGAAACCTAAAATTGTGACGAGTTAATTTTCAAATATTTCACTAGTTCACCATTTTTCCCAATATTTACAATTAGAGAGATCACTGTTTTGTCAAAATCCAAGGATTGGGCCCATTCATTGGGCCTTATTTAAAAAAAAAGGATCAAATAAATGAACAATAAGAAACAAAATAATTCAACCGCGTTTTCTTCATTTCCTCCCGACGGACGGCGTCATCGACTTGAAGCTCCCGACAGATTCCGCACGAATGACCGCGGGTGTGGCCAGGTGCTGGGTCCGCCCCGACCACTTGATAACATAAATTTTATTAATCAAATATGTGTCCTACATTGAAACTGTTTATAATAAGCAAACTTGTGAAACTGGTTTCCGAAATTCGTTTGTCGTTGCTTTTAACCGACATTTTTCAATAAAATAATATTATATGCAAATTCAAAAGTTTTCCTTAGTTTTAACCACACATTCTCAATCAAATCACTATTCGAAAATGATTTTTTTTTTTTTTTGCAAGAAATGGGTATCAAACGAGGCTCTTAATATTTTATTGCTAACAACGGTCAACAATCCACAACGTTCCGTACTGACTCAAATTCCTAAGTTCGCCACTAATTTTAAGGCACACAAGAATAAAGAAAATCATATGCAGTTTAGGCAAATAGTAAAGAAACAAATCTATTAATTTAGATTTTTGTCTTCAAAATACACTTGTTTGCAACTAAAAAAAATACAATTACAAGTTTTTACCTCATTATTGAGAAAATTTATCAAACTGCACGTTTCAAAATCCTCATCCTCCTCTTCCAGGCATGTCATACTAGAGGATGGAGTGGAAACACACATATGGTTTCCAGATATGCCTATTTGAAATTCCAAACTCACTTTTATGTCTCTCCACAATCTAATATTATGTGGTCGCACAAAAAAGTTTATAACAAGATACTGCACATATATTTTGTAGGCAAAGAGCTACTAAATATATGTAAAATTGTCAATGGTTAATTTATAAATATTTCAATCTAACGGTTTTTTATTAATACACACATGATTTAAAATACATATTTACACATTTATCAATGTAAATACACAAAATCAAAAAGAAATGCACATACCAGAACAATTTAAGAAGGTTTGCATGTGCAGAATTCTTGACGACCGAATTACGTATTTCACATCTAAACGATAAAGTGTTTTCATTTTCTACATCTTAATGTAGTACCGACGGTTATGAGAAGAGAAACCTAAAATTGTGACGAGTCAATTTTCGAATATTTCACTAGTTCACCATTTTTCCCAATATTTACAATTAGAGAGATCATTGTTTTGTCAAAATCCAAGGATTGTGCCCATTCATTGGGCCTTATTTTTTTTCTAAAAAAAGGCCCAAACAAATGAATAATAAGAAACGAAAATAATTCAACCGCGTTTTCTTCATTTCTTCCCGACGGACGGCGTCAGCGACTTGAAGCTCCCGACAGATTCCGCACGAGCTACCGCGGGTGTGGCCAGGTGCTTGGTCCGCCCCGACAACTTGATAACATAAATTTTATTAATCAAATATGTGTCCTACATTGAAACTGTTTATAAAAAGCTAAGTTGTGAAATTGTTTTCCGAAATTCATTTGTCATTGCTTTTAACCGACATTTTTCAATAGAATAATATTACATGCAAATTCAAAAGTTTACCTTAGTTTTAACCACACATTCTCAATCAAATCACTATTCCAAAATGATTTTTTTTTTTTTTTGCAAAAAATGGGTATCGAACGAGGCTCTTAATATTTTATTGCTAACAACGGTTAACAATCCACAACATTCCGTACTGACTCAAATTCCTAAGTCCGCCACTAATTTTAAGGCACACAATAATAAAGAAAATCATATGCAGTTTAAGCAAAAATAGTAAAGAACCAAATCTCTTAATTTAGATTTTTGCCTTCAAAATACTCTTGTTTGCAACTAAGAAAAATACAATTACAAGTTTTTACCTCATTATTGAGAAAATTTATCAAACTGCACGTTTCAAAATCCTCATCCTCCTCTTCCAGGCATGTCATACTAGAGGATGGAGTGGAAACAGACATATGGTTTCCAAATATGGCTATTTGAAATTTCAAACTCACTTTTATGTCGTCTCCACAATCTAATATCATGTGGTCGCACAAAAGAGTTTATAACAAGATATTGCACATATATTTTGTAGGCAAAGAGCTACTAAATATATGTAAAATTGTCGATGGTTAATTTATAAATATTTCAATCTAGCGGTTTCTATTAATACACACATGATTTAAAATACATATTTACACATTGATCAATGTAAATACACAAAATCAAAAAGAAATGCACATACCAGAACAATTTAAGAAGGTTTGCATGTGCAGAATTCTTGACGACCGAATTACGTATTTCACATCTAAACGATAAAGTGTTTTCATTTTCTACATCTTAATTTAGTACCGACGGTTATGAGAAGAGAAACCTAGAATTGTGACGAGTTAATTTTCGAATATTTAACTAGTTTACCATTTTTCCCAATACTTACAATTAGAGAGATCACTGTTTTGTCAAAATCCAAGGATTGGGCCCGTTCATTGGGCCTCTTTTTTACCCATTCATTGGGCCTTTTTTTTAAAAAAAAAAAGGCCCAAACAAATGAACAATAAGAAACGAAAATAATCCAACCGCGTTTTCTTCATTTCTTCTCGACGGACGGCGTCAGCGACTTGAAGCTCCCAACAGATTCCGCACGAGCGACCGCGGGTGTGGCTAGGTGCTTGGTCCGCCCCGACAACTTGATAACATAAATTTTATTAATCAAATATGTGTCCTACATTGAAACTGTTTATAATAAGCAAACTTGTAAAATTGGTTTCCGAAATTCGTTTGTCGTTGCTTTTAACCGAACATTTTTCATTAAAATAATATTACATGCAAATTCAAAAGCTTTCCTTAGTTTTAACCACACATTCTCAATCAAATCACTATTCCAAAATGAATTTATTTTTTTTTTACAAAAAATGGGTATCCAACGTGGCTCTTAATATTTTGTTGCTAACAACGGTCAACAATCCACAACATTCCGTACTGACTCAAATTCCTAAGTCCGCCACTAATTGTAAGGCACACAAGAATAAAGAAAATCATATGCAGTTTAAGCAAATAGTAAAGAAACAAATCTATTAATTTAGATTTTTGTCTTCAAAATACTCTTGTTTGCAGCTAAGAAAAATACAATTACAAGTTTTTACCTCATTTTGAGAAAATTTACCAAACTGCACGTTTCAAAATCCTCATCCTCCTCTTCCAGGCATGTCATACTAGAGGATGGAGTGGAAACATACATATGGTTTCCAGATATGCCTATTTGAAATTTCAAACTCACTTTTATGTCGTCTCCACAATCTAATATCATGTGGTGGCACAAAAGAGTTTATAATAAGATACTGCACATATATTTTGTAGGCAAAGAGCTACTAAATATATGTAAAATTGTCAATGGTTAATTTATAAATATTTCAATCTAACGGTTTTCTATTAATACACACATGATTTAATATACATATTTAAACATTTATCAATGTAAATATACAAAATCAAAAAGAAATGCACATACCAGAACAATTTAAGAAGGTTTGCATGTGCAGAATTCTTGACGACCGAATTACGTATTTCACATCTAAATGATAAAGTGTTTTCATTTTCTACATCTTAATTTAGTACCGACGGTTATGAGAAGAGAAACCTAAAATTGTGACGAGTTAATTTTCGAATATTTCACTAGTTCACCATTTTTCCCAATATTTATAATTAGAGAGATCGCTGTTTTGTCAAAATCCAAGAATTGGGCCCATTCATTGGGCCTTATTTTTTTTAAAAGAAAAAAGGCCCAAACAAATGAACAATAAGAAACGAAAATAATTCAACCGCGTTTTCTTTATTTCTTCCCGACGGACGGCGTCAGCGACTTGAAGCTCCCGACCGCGGGTGTGGCCAGGTGCTGGGTCCGCCCCGACAACTTGATAACATAAATTTTATTAATCAAATATGTGTCCTACATTGAAACTGTGTATAATAAGCGAACTTGTGAAACTGGTTTCCGAAATTCGTTTGTCGTTATTTTTAACCGACATATTTCAATAAAATAATAACACATGCAAATTCAAAAGTTTTCCTTAGTTTTAACCACACATTCTCAATCAAATCACTATTCCAAAATGATTTTTTTTTTTTGCAAAAAATGGGTATCGAACGAGGCTCTTAATAATTTATTGCTAACAACGGTCAACAATCCACAACATTCCGTACTGACTCAAATTCCTAAGTCCACCACTGATTTTAAGGCACACAAGAATAAAGAAAATCATATGCAGTTTAAGCAAATAGTAAAGAAACAAATCTATTAATTTAGATTTTTGTCTTCAAAATACTCTTGTTTGCAACTAAGAAAAATACAATTACAAGTTTTTACCTCATTATTGAGAAAATTTATCAAACTGCACGTTTCAAAATCCTCATCCTCCTCTTCCAGGCATGTCATACTAGAGGATGGAGTGGAAACACTCATATGGTTTCCAGATATGTCTATTTGAAATTCCAAACTCACTTTTATGTCGTCTCCACAATCTAATATCATGTGGTCGCACAAAAGAGTTTATAACAAGATACTGCACATAAATTTTGCAGGCAAAGAGCTACTAAATATATGTAAAATTGTCAATGGTTAATTTATAAATATTTCAATCTAACGGTTTTCTATTAATACACACATGATTTAAAATACATATTTACACATTTATCAATGTAAATACACAAAATCAAAAAGAAATGCACATACCAGAACAATTTAAGAAGGTTTGCATGTGCAGAATTTTTGACGACCGAATTACGTATTTCACATCTAAATGATAAAGTGTTTTCATTTTCTACATCTTAATTTAGTACCGACGGTTATGAGAAGAGAAACCTAAAATTGTGACGAGTTAATTTTCGAATATTTCACTAGTTCACCATTTTTCCCAATATTTACAATTAGATAGATTACTGTTTTGTCAAAATCCAAGGATTGAGCCCATTCATTGGGCCTTATTTTTTAAAAAAAACAAAGGCCCAAACAAATGAACAATAAGAAACGAAAATAATTCAACCGCGTTTTCTTTATTTCTTCCCGACGGACGGCGTCAGCGACATGAAGCTTTCGACAGATTCTGCACGAGCGACCGCGGGTGTGACTAGGTGCTGGGTCCGCCCCGACCACTTGATAACATAAATTTTATTAATCAAATATTTATCCTACATTGAAACTGTTTATAATAAGCGAACTTGTGAAACTGGTTTCCGAAATTCAATTGTCGTTGCTTTTAACCTACATTTTTCAATAAAATAATAATACATGCAAATTCAAAGTTTTCCTTAGTTTTAACCACACATTCTCAATCAAATCACTATTCCAAAATGAATTTTTTTTTTTTTGCAAAAAATGGGTATCGAACGAGACTCTTAATAATTTATTGCTAACAACGGTCAACAATGCACAACATTCCGTACTGACTCAAATTCGTAAGTCCGCCACTAATTTTAAGGCGGACAAGAATAAAGAAAATGATATGCAGTTTAAGCAAATAGTAAAGAAACAAATCTATTAATTTAGATTTTTGTCTTCAAAATACTCTTGTTTGCAGCTAAGAAAAATACAATTACAAGTTTTTACCTCATTATTGAGAAAATTTATCAAACTGCATGGTTCAAAATCCTCATCCTCCTCTTCCAAGCATGTCATACTAGAGGATGGAGTGGAAACACACATATGATTTCCAGATATGTCTATTTGAAATTCCAAGCTCACTTTTATGTCCTCTCCACAATCTAATATCATGTGGTCGCACAAAAGAGTTTATAACAAGATACTGCACATATATTATGTAGGCAAAGAGCTACTAAATATATGTAAAGTTGTCAATGGTTAATTTGTACATATTTCAATCTAACGGTTTTCTATTAATACACACATGATTTAAAATACATATTTACACATTTATCAATGCAAATACACAAAATCAAACAGAAATGCACATACCAGAACAATTTAAGAAGGTTTGCATGTGCAGAATTCTTGACGACCAAATTACGTATTTCACATCTAAATTTTTTTTTCTATTATACACTATGATACTTTACATATTTGGAATGATAGAGAAGTAAGTTTTGACAGTTTTTAAGATCTTTTATATTCTTTCCTCACCAAATTCTTGTTTTAGTTCAGCTGGATTTAGCCATGTCAAAAAGACTCGGCGGCTTAGGCTCGATGGGGCTAAGCCCCCATTTTGGGGCGTCGGTTCGAGCTGACAAGCCGGGCCGTGAGCCAAAAAATTAAAAAAAAAAATTTGAAGTTTAGATGTATTTTTTATATATTAATATTTAGTTATTGTTTATAATACGTATAAATTACACAAGTTTTAAATACATTATAAAAAACTATAGATTTATAATGAATTTAAAAATATAAAAAAAACGAGTCAGCTTGGCCCGCTAAGGCTCAAGCCGAGCCTCATTTTTTTTGCTGAGCTTTTGCTCGGCTTGTTGACATGGCTTGCTAGATTTGAAATATAAAAGTTAATGATAGTGAGACACCATTATCATGTCTAAACATCAAATAACCGTGCAATAAAGAAAACCAAATAATTGATGATGTAATGGAAATGATGCTAGATCTCAAATATTATAATAAATATTTGAACACGGAAAAATTGAAATGGCATCATAAAGTTAATTAATCTTTAGCATCATATTATCACAAAAGATCATTCTCTTTCATGCAACGCGTTGTCATGAACAAGAGTTGTTTAAGATGTTAGAAGCCAGATAGTGGAAGAACTCTAATAAATGCACGAAGAGGAAACGTTATCGTGGTTAGTAATTTAAAGTAGCATCACTGAGATGGTTATGTAGTCAAGCCAAACATCATAATCATAGCATGTTCTTCTTTGTAACATCATGATCTTACGGCTTCTAGTTTGCATATCATTTTCTGCTTCAGTTCTTGACATGCAGAAAAAAAAAACTGATTGCATAACTATAGAGTTCAGAAGAGAAACAAAACCTTCTTTTCAAAATATATGCTAGGTAAACTAACACAACCACTTGATAACATGAATTTTATCAATACAATATGTATCCTACGTGAAAACTGATTAGAATAAGCAAGCTTGCGAAAGATCTAAAAGCAATAATCAATTTACATGAACATAAATGAAGCTTTACAACCTGTGTATCCAAGCCCAGTACCAACAAACAAATAAGGAATGAATTTCAATCTCTAAAAGAAAGCTAGAAATACTAGTGAAAAATGGTAAATGTTTTACCCCTTCGTTAACAAAATTTATTGATCCAATTAGTTCAGTAGCTTCGTCCTTTTGTTCTTTTCCCAATTGCAGTTGGGTAAAAGATGGAGTACATGACACCATAAAAATGTACGGATATGTAGGCTCCAGGATATTTCTGTAAATAAATTTATTTCACATAAATGTGATGTTTTGGATAGTCTAGATTCTTTTGAAACATTGCGGACATAGTTCAACTAGGGAAAAAAATACAAATATCGCACGTAAGGTCTACAGATATCTTTATTTTATACCCCAAGCTCACTCTTGTGGTATCTTCACAACCTGACATTCTGTTAGGGCAAAACATATCAACATCACATTATGTAATTTAATAATTACCATTATTCGAATTTTATTTAAGAAAGTGAAGAATGTAATTAAGATAGGTTAAAAAAAGAAAACAAAAATCTAAAGAACCACAATCAGAGTACTAAAGCATTTTTTAGTAAATTATTCTCATTTTGTAGATTTTAACTAAGTACCGACGGTTATGAGAAGAAAAACCTAAGATTGTGGTGAGTTAATTTTTGAATATTTCACTAGTTCACCATTTTCTCAACATTTAAGATTAGAGAGGTCACCATTTTGTCAGAACTTCAATTCTACGAAATTTTTCCGAGGAAGATGATATGTTATACGATCGTAATGTGATGGACAGCATTGAAATTTGTATAGACATCAATGCAGTGGGACAAGATGGAGCAATAATGCTTGGAGGGGAGATGGATAACATCAACACAGTCGATGACTTGGAGTATCCCATCCTTTGAAGAGATAATGTTGGAATGTTCATCGGACGAAGAGGTTGGTCACCAATTCATGCCTACACCTACGGTTGCAAGAGAATCGCCTACAGGGATCTTAGAATATGGACCAGCAGCTACTTTGGTCGATGAGTTGCAACACATAGATGAGGTTCAATCTAATGGTATTTTGTAGTGTTACAATTAGCTCATTGCTCACTGTCCAGCAACATGATTGGGAAGAAACAGTGATTTGAAGGTGTAGAGATTCAAAACTCCAAATTAGCCAAAAATTGAACATTCAATCAACAAAATAAAATGCAAGAAACTGAAAAATAGAAATGAACACAAGGAATTTCGCAATAAGGCAAGAGGTTCGGGTTTAAAACCATAATCCCCTTTTGAGCTTCAACCGGAAGAAATCACTTTATAAACCAAGAATCAAAGATTGTTCTTCAATACAACCGGCACTTAGCAACAATTCACCCAAGAATCATCGGAATCGAACACCCATCTAAACAACACATGAATCAGTATCCACTCAAGAATACAAACCAATAGCTTACTACAAATCACCCAAGAGATGCACTAAGACTATACAATAATTGATTCACAAAAGATTTCAATTATTGTGCACAAATTTGAAACCGGTAGAGAGAGACAGAGAGTGTTCTTCGAAGAGAGAAATAGACTAGAGAATGAATAATAATCTGATCTGATTCCAAACCCTTGAAAACGTATATAGGAGGCTGCCACAAGACAGAAAAATGGGCCACCAATTAATTAAGTATAGTCCAGCCCAATAGTTACATTTCAGCCCATTTTTGCCGAGGCCCATTATTGTGCCATTTCTTTACAATCTCCACCTTGGTACAATGATCCCAACTTCATCTAAAGTGATTTCTCCATTATGGCATCATCTGCTCTTATTAACTGATACACAAATCAACAAGTATCAATGTTAAACAACTTTAAACAGTCCAAAAACTTTTTTAAAGGCAGCACTTTAGTTCCAGCATCAGCAGGATTATAATGAGTAGAGATTTTCTCAAGTTTCACAACACCTTGTGAGATAACATCTCTAATGAAATGAAATTTCACATCAACATGTTTAGATCTATTGTGTAAAACAGGATTTCTACTCAAATATATAGCAGATTGACTATCAGAAAATAAAACAACTTCTGTCACAAAGCCAAATTCATTTAAAAGCCCCTTCAACCAAATACCTTCTTTTATGGCATCAGTTGCAGCTATGTATTCAGCCTCAGTTGAAGATAATGCAACAATTTTCTATAATTGAGATTTCCAACTAATGCATGAATTACACAAAGTATACAAATAAGCAGAAGTAGACTTTCTATTATCCCTATCGCCTGCATAGTCAGAATCAGTGTAACCCCTCAAGATAACACCATCAGATTGTTCTTGTAATGAATCCCCCAAGTCACAAGTTCCCTTAATGTATCTAAGAAGCCACTTCATAGCTTCCCAATGTGTTTCACCAGGATTTGACATAAATCTACTCAATACACTTATAGAGAAAGCCAAATCAGGTCTAGAACAAACCATTAGATACATAACAGACCCAACTGCATTAGAATAAGGCACTCTTGCCATTCTTTTGAACTCAGTTTCAGATTTGGGAGATTGATCACTTGAAAGTTTAAAGTGATTTGCTAAAGGTAAACTCACACTTTTAGTATCACTCATAGAAAATTTTTCCAACAATTTCACAACATAGGATTTTTTACTTAAACTAAGTGTGCCTTCCTTTATATTCCTTTTAATTTCGATACCCAAAATTTTTCGAACAGGACCTAAGTCCTTCATTTCAAATTCAGATTTCAATTTGGTTTTAATTAACTCTATTTCTTTTATGTCATGACTAGCTAAAATCATGTCATCAACATAAAGAAGAAGGTAGAGTGAATTTTCACTACCATTTCCTTTGCAATAAAGACATGTATCAAAATTACTTCTTTTAAAACCAAGTCCAAGTACAAATGTATCAAATCTCTTATACCATTGTCTTGGAGCTTGTTTTAAACCATATAAGGATTTCTTAAGAAGGCATACAAGGTTAGAATTTTTATTCATTTCAAAACCTTTTGGTTGTTCCATGTAAATAGTTTCATCAAGATCTCCATTTAAAAAGGCAGTTTTGGCATCCAATTGATCCAATTCCCAATTAAACTGAGCTGATAAGGCTAGAATCACTCTAACAGTTGTAAATTTTACAACTGGAGAAAAGATTTCATTAAAATCTATTCCCTCATTTTGAGTAAAGCCCTTAGCCACAAGTCTAGCTTTGTATCTAATGTCATTATCACTTTGTTCCCCCCTTTTTATCTTAAAGATCAATTTACAATCCACAACCCTTTTCCCTTTAGGTCTACTAGTCAACACCCATGTTTTATTCTTCTTAAGAGATTCCATCTCATCTTGCATTGCTTCAAGCCAATGCTTGGAATCTTTGCTACTTATAGCCTCACCATATGAAGCAGGTTCACTCTCAATAAAACTTTGAACAGTAAGCAAAGACACTTCATCATCAAACCTTACATGTGGTCTAATTTGTCTTCTTTGCCTATCACGAGCTAGTTGATAATCACCTAAAGTTTGATTTTTCTCTAAATCATTATCAAAATGTTCAATCTCATCATTCCTATGTGATTCAACATCAACATCAACCTCAACCTCTCCAGTTTGAATATTAGGTGATTGACTATCATCATCAACTTGCTCCACCTCAATGTCAGTCTCTCTCTCTCTATGCTATCAGTCTGATTTCAAGGTCCAGAACTACTATCATTTTTCAAACAAGGTAGATCATCTTCATTGAACACCACATTTCTACTTATTATGATCTTGTACCCTTTGGTTTCTCTCACCCATAGTCTATACCCTTTTACCCCTTTACCATAACCTAAGAAAACACATTTAAGAGCCCTAGGATCTAATTTCCCTTCATATTGATGTGCAAAGGCTGCACACCCAAACACTCTTAAATTTCTAAGGTCAACAGGTCTACCATTTCACACTTCTTCAGGGGTCTTAAAATGTATAGCACTAGCAGGACTTCTATTAATAAGATAACTAGCAGTCTTTGCAGCTTCTCCCCAAAATAGCTTGGGGAGACCAAAACTTAAAAGCATGCATCTAACTTTTTCAAGTAAAGTTCTATTCATTCTTTCAGCTAAGCCATTTTGCTGTGGAGTGTGTGTAACAGTTCTGTGTCTCAATATACCATGCAATTTACATAAATCATCAAACTCATAATTGCAAAATTCAAGTCCATTATTCGTTCTTAATACCTTTACTCTTTTATCAGTTTGGTTTTCAATCAAAGTCATCCAATCTTTAAAGGCAGTAAATGTATCAGATTTAGATTTCAACAGGAACAACCAATTCTTTCTAGAAAAATCATCAATGATTAACAAGAAATATTTAAAACCAGTATGAGTAGGCACATTAGCTGGTCCCCAAAGATCAGCATGTAAGTATTCAAGAATAGACACAGATTTATGCATTCCAGGCAGAAATGGTAATCTATTATGCTTTCCTAGGATGCAATAATCACAAAAACCGAGTTTTTCAAGGCACCTTGTTTTTTCAAAATCTGTAACCCTTTATCACTAATATGACCCAATCTCTTGTGCCATATTTGTGACTTATAATTAGAAACAGAAAGTGCTGCTGAAGTGGAGTCAAAAATGTTTTGAGCTTGCAAAATGTAAAGTCCATGTCTCTTGGGAGCTTCCACTATCAAGTGTGAATTCCTCAAGATTTTAATGTATCCCGCATTAATCATAATGTCATAGTTTAGGTCATCTAACACATCTAAAGAAATCAAATTTCTTTGTAGGTCAGGAACATATCTGGTCTTTTCTATAACAAGCACCTTATTATCATTTACTCTTAAAGTGATGGTTCCTATGCCCTCAACTTGACATGCCATATGATTACCCATTAAAACTTGACCACCATTTACATTTTCAAAATCACAAAACTATTCTTTGTTAGGACACATGTGATAGGTACAACCTGAGTCAAGAATCCACTCTTGGCTAGGTTGATGGGCAGCAGCAACATAGACTTCATCTATATCAGTTTCATTATTGCAGGCTAATGTTGCATTCCCATTCATTTTAGTCTTGTTCCTATTGTCACTGAGCCTTTTAGGACAATTCTTGATAAAATGACCTTCCTCTTGACAGTAAAAATATTTTTTACCTTTGATATTCATTTTATCCTTTTGATTTCCTATTTTCTTATGTCCAAATTTCTTATTGAAATTGTTTCTAGGATTAAACTTAGACTTAGCCATCAAATTTAGACCACTAGAAGACTCTTTCCGATCAGATTTTAACTCTAACTCTTTAGTTCTAAGGGCATTAATGATAACATCAGTAGTTAGAGTGTCTCTACCATATTCAATAGCATTTTTAACATCTTTATACTTATCACCTATTGAATTTAATAGAACCACAGCCATCTGTCCACTTGAGAGTTTCTCGTCACAGTTGGCTAGGTCGCGGGTTAATCGGTTGAATCTATCAATATTAGATTCAAGGTCAAGTGATGGATCAAGTTTAAAACCAAAAAATTGTTTTAGGAGATAAACCTTATTTGGCATAGTTTTATTCAAATAAGTAGTCTCCAATTTTTCCACAACTCAGCAGCAATTTTTGTTTCTCCTACTTCTCTAAGCACATTATCAGACAAATGCAGAAAAATCGAACTCCATGCAATTTCATCTTGTTCAGTAACTTTACTAGAATCCATATCAGTAGGCCATGACTTATCAATGGCTTTTGCACATTTTTGTTGAAGTAAAAGAGCTTCCATTTTCTGGCGCCAAAGACTAAAGTCTCCTTTGCCATTAAAAACTTCCAATTCAAATTTAGAAGAAGTCATAATGAAAGTTTGAATGTATGGCTAATCAATGCAGGTCAGGTAGAGCATATCAGCAATATACATAGTGGGTAATTATTCAAATGTCAACACTTCAGAGACAAAAACATGAATTATACAACCAGCAGAATGTAAATTCTCAGTTCATGGATTTAAAGATTTAATTTCATGCAAGAACCTCAACAATTCATTTAACAATTAACAAGATATAGCACTAATAATCACAGTTGCAATATACAGTACTGAAAAGCATATACAGAAGCAATTTTTCAGATTCACTATAATGGTATAAGCAACAAATCAGTGTACTCAATATGTAAATTGGAACAAACTCACCAAAGGTCCTAAGTTAGGATTTCAAGAAATTAAATCACCACTTGAATCAGAGAAAGAAATCGATTACTGTCTGCCTGAGACCCAAGAATCACGACCAAAGCTCTGATACCACTGTAGAGATTCAAAACTCCAAATTAGCCAAAAATTGAACATTCAATCAACAAAATAAAATGCAAAAAACTGAAAAATAGAAATGAACACAAGGAATTTCGCCCTAAGGCAAGAGGTTCGGGTTTAAAACTCTAATCCCCTTTTGAGCTTCCGCCAACCGGAAGAAATCACTTTATAAACCAAGAATCAAAAATTGTTCTTCAATACAACCGGCACTTAGCAACAATTCACCCAAGAATCATCGGAATCGAACACCCATCTAAACAACACATGAATCGGTATCCACTCAAGAATACAAACCAATAGCTTACTACAAATCACCCAAGAGATGCACTAAGACTATACAATAATTGATTCACAAAAGATTTCAATTATCGTGCACAAATTTGAAACCGGTAGAGAGAGACAGAGAGTGTTCTTCGAAGAGAGAAATAGACGAGAGAATGAATAATAATCTGATCTGATTCCAAACCCTTGAAAACGTATATAGGAGGCTGCCACAAGACAGAAAAATGGGTCACCAATTAATTAAGTATAGTCCAGCCCAATAGTCACATTTCAGCCCATTTTTGCCAAGGCCCATTATTGTGCCATTTCTTTACAGAAGGTGAAATGGCATTGTAAATTGGATGTAGGCCTTTTGATCAGCGGAAGCAATGAAATAGACTGGTTTTTTTACTAGGCTGTTATTCTACAGAAAAACTATCCAACATACGGAATAAATCTACTGATTAATCTCTTCTGCAATTTTCTTTGGACATCATGCTTCAAACTTGGAATGTTTCAATTAATCGAATTGGACCATATATCAATTGTATTGAATTCACAAGCATGTTTACAAACGAAGCAAAATACTAAGCCGAAATAATTCACGGAGACTTTCCCTTCATCCTCCGTAGCTCGTTTACCCTTGCGGAATGTGATGTTGACAGTTATTTTGACGTTTCTCTCTTCTGTGATTTGAGCACGTCTCTAAAATACTCGATAGATCTTCAATTGCTTCTGCACCTTACCTTTGTCGCTGCCATTACACTTCAAAGAGGGAAAATGTTACAATGTAATTAGCAAACTAATAACATCGGCAACAAGACTTCAACAATTTCCTATCGAAACTAAGACTATAAGTTTGCAACCTCCTCAAGCAACATTAAACGATGACCATCGTATCACACTTAGAATTAACTAACAAGTTAATGAAATCCACTTCATTTTCAACATCCAATTTCAGAAAATTCAGTGACTATAACGTGACATTGTGCTAAGTTTGGTATT
This sequence comes from Fraxinus excelsior, assembly GCA_019097785.1. Lineage (NCBI taxonomy): Eukaryota > Viridiplantae > Streptophyta > Magnoliopsida > Lamiales > Oleaceae > Fraxinus > Fraxinus excelsior. Next base: position 2,585,444 of record CM032642.1, read on the forward strand.
AATGAAACTTTTTACTCGTCAAAAATGGGCAGCCTCGGACTGACCTAGCCCGACAGAAAAATGGAAAGACTTGGACCCAGCTGGTTGGATCTCTTTCTTAATCTATTTTTCATTAGGATTTTAGTGGAAAGTCCCATTACAATAAAAAATGGGAAAAAAAATGGTATAGCCTTGGCTGGGTTGAGCGGGGCAAGTTGCACTAACCTATCTTGAACTGACTTGCTCATTTTAACACTAATACTCGTACTCGAATCATAGTACAAAGGGTATTACTTTTTGGAAGGATGCTAGGTATGAACCACTTTCTTGAACCAAGAAAGTCAGCCTTTGGCATCTATTGCCTCCACCACCCACCACCATCACAAGGATGGATGGAGGAGAAAAGTACAATCTCAAAAGACTCGTGGAATCAAAGAGGGTGACTATCACCATCATCGATAATGGAATAAATCTTTTCTATAAAAGAATCTTTTTTAGGACATAAAATACATTCTTAAGTTATAATGGTAGCCATGATTTAGGGTTCAATGGTGGAAGAACTTAAGAATTCTCAATGACATGATTCTTGGTTGAATTTCAAATTTGGAACACAAGTTCGAATATAATTTTTTACTAATCTTTGTCTATACGAAAGTTGATGAGTTGTGACTAAAGTCATGTATTTTAATAAAGGCTAACTATGTGTATTTGATCTTAATTGTGATATTTCTTTTTTCCACAACATGCTTTAAAACGGATTATCTTCACAAATTTCAACTATGGATGCCAAAAAGATTTTCCGTCCATTTATTGAGTTGTAAAATCTTTGAATTTTTCGAACTCTTAAGCAATATGCCTCTAAAAATGAAATATGATATTAATACGAGTTCAAACTATGTTACAAAGTTCAAAAATTTGAGCTCAATAAAATTCTAAAAACTCTCAAATTTTATATATGTCATGAATTCTTATGAAATATCTTATAAATGTCTAAAATATTGTAAATGATAATCAAAACTAATGGAGATGTTGAAAAATATTATATCATAAGAAAAGGAAAATACGGGCAAAGATCCTTCTAATTTTGATTGCACATATAGAAGAATGGTAATATATTGTTCCATAGAGCTAATGTTCAAAATATGAAGGGGAGAAGGGTTTTCACGATTCCACCACCAAATAATATACATTTATCTTACTTTTCTTGGATTATTCTGATAGCCCACGAATAATTAATCAAAAAGAGGGTGAATTGATTTTAAAAAAAAAAAATTCAAAAAATAGACTTAAATCAACCAAGTTAAGAACATGTTGATCAATTAATTATTATAAGCAAATAGATCAATCAAATATAAATATAAATGAAATAATTATAAGTAAAAGCGTAAAGAGAATGCAAACGATATAATTGTGGATATTCGATTCAAAGTGGTGATTTACATAATTTGTTACAAAGCTCTCCGACAACACGAGGAAGACATTGTCACTATATTGATTGATTTATGGTACAATACAACTTTTTACAATGCTTTCGACGACTTACAAAAAAGGAACACCGATCTTTATACAATATTGAGTTTTACGATACATCAATATAACCCACACTACTAAGCTTTAAGGAATCTCAATATAACCCATAAGTTTAAAAATGAATGATTTTACAATTTGAAACTTTTATCTTAATAAATAATATACACAAATTAAGTACAAATAGAGAAATAGGCTAACACTTAAATGAATAGCAATAAATGAAGCGCAAATGTTAGATGGGAGAACTTTAATGAAAAATATGATTTTCAAAAGTTTATTCAATCAATCAATAGTCTTCAAAAGGTTTGAAGAATTAAATAAGATATAAGCTCAAACAGTTCTGCTCAAATATTTCTTACTTTAATGCTCTTAAAAAATGTTAGAATGAATGCAAGAATTAGAGGTATTTATAGAGTTCAAAATGTCAAAAAATCTGTAGGTTCGGATGACTCGTCTGGTTGACCGACTTTTGTCCGGATGACCAATGTAGTCGATTGTTCAGTAAAAATCAGGGATAAGATTGGTCAAATTTTGCACCGTTGGAGACTTCCGGTCAACCGCCTCTTCCAGTTGGTCAACTGCCCAACAGTTTCGATTATTTTACATTTTGGTCCCATTTGATCCTATTCGAAGGTTTTGAAAAGCACAAACTTTTGGAAAGTATTTTTAACTAACTTTTCAAGACAAAGGATATTTTTCAAGTTCAAATATTATTTTCAAAGTCATTTTTATATTTGATCAAAACATTGCGTTATAATGACTTTTAATGAACAAAATTGTTTTTAATGCATAAAAAGATTTTGAGTTTAAACATTCATTACCAAATATCAAAGTTTTAGTACATTTACATTTTATCTAAGAAATCAAATTTTTGATTTTGCTCCGAAATTTGCCTCTTAAGTTCTTGAACGTGTGACTTCAATCTTGACCTCGTTCATGAGTCCGATTTGTGATGATATTTTTTGATCTTTTGACGACCATAGATCAATTTTTCATTGTATGCTTAAAAAAACTATAATCACTTGAATTCAACTTGTTAGTAAATATAACTAATTTTTTTGTTATAATTAAAACTCTTTAACTTATAATTAACCATTGATCCAACATATGCAATAAAAATTAGAAGGTGGGATTGTTGTTTATCCATATTATCGGTGGGATTTTACATTTTGACGTGAATGGTGGACCTAAATTCAAAGTTTTGATACTTACACAATGATTGTTACGTACGATCAGTGGTGGAAGCTATGCCCAATCACCAAATGCAGCAAAATGATTTTCCACGTCCAAATCTCTTAGTTTTTTAACCATTAACCACTAAACCTAGTCTGCAATCAAATTGCATATTTACTTTGAACAATTGCCTCTCGAGATAGAACATTTTTTGTTCCAAAGGAATTGTACCGTCGTCTCAAAAGAACTAGCGAATTGAACTTTCTGATTTAATTTGAATAAAAATAAAATAAGAAACGCGTAAGTATGGAAGAGATAACATCAAGAATGAAACTGATAAGACGATCTCAAAATTATATTATATTATTGAAAAAGAAAGTTACGAAAGGTTGTAAATGTTCAAAAGAAAATATAAGAATATTAAAGGTGAGAAACAAGAAAGAAATGTGACAACTTTATGGAAGAAAGCCAGGGCATGCCTCTTGAGCCAAAATTCTTTACTACAAGGATATTGATATTGGCTTTATTTGATATTAAATTTAATTATTTAAAACCTTGGGCCATATTATGGACCTCACTACATGGGCTTACCTTAAACAAGTACATAGGTCCAAATCTATTCTTATGGTATAGAGTCCAAGCCCATCTTTCTTCTTTACCATTTCTTTCTCATCATTACACGAAGACAATTTCTTCATTCAACCTTCGATATTTTTCAACATTATTTGCAAGTTTGCAACCTATCGCTAAATTGTTTAGCCAAAATAATATGTTTGTTACTGAATTTCAAAAAGATCCTAATTTTTGTTCTCTTCGCGTTCTTGCTTCCTTCCTTCCCTCCTTCAAGGCATAGAAAGCACGAGGGAGGATATCACTAGCAGAAGTTCGATGTGTTTGGAAACTCGGGATCATAAATGATTTCGAGTACAGTTCTGATTACCTCATTCATGATCCTCTCTATAGGTAGAATTACAACGGCATTGGAACTAATTGTTGACTAAGGTAGGACCTTTCTGAAATGTGGCATGTCCAAGGCAATTGGAAAGAAGGGATAAAAAATTTTCATCCATCAAAAATGGCCTTTCAAATGCTCCTAACCATTATGCTACTTCAATAATTCTTGCTAAGAAAAATGTCCACCTAGAAAGTAAAGTAATGAATTACTCCTACAGCACGTCCTTAACAAGACTTTCCCAAAATACCAGTACACCAAAGACGGATGTTCACTTCCTAACCTTTCGCCAACCTCACCATTCCGATTCTTCTCTTTGATCCTTCCCAGCTGTTAACCTAACTCAAAAATTCATTACAATTTGATCCCTCCATTCAGATCTGTTCATTCGACACGCAGAAAAGCTAACCTAGTAGCTTCGTTGGCAAGTTATTTGATTGCCAAGTCATATTTTTCCTTGAAACAAAATAATAGACACGAGCAAACTTTAATCAAATGTATACCCATCAACTTAAACAAAAAATGAAGTTCAGTGGCCAACATAAAATTTCGGGTGTATTTAATTCAATTAAACTGCTAATCAACAATGATAACTCAACTAGAACTAAGAACATTCAATGTAGTACAATAAAAACTCTTTCACTAACTACTCTAAAATAAAAACTCATCCATTATGAATCATATGACCAATTGACAATATTTGCAAAAACCATTAGACAAGCTATTCATCACAATGAACGAAGCTCCTAAAACGGAAGTCGACACAGAGAGATCGGTAACATAAAGTAAATACAGAAAGGAACATCCAAATCAAGCCATCATATCAGCTCGGCTGCAAACTCGGAGGGGCAGCTGGCTGAAAGCCTGACTTAGCAGGAATAGAGGCAGCTACCTGTTTATGGTGTTTGTGGCGTTCCTCCACCTGTGCAGAAGCAGATTTCTCAGGGCGGAACCCTTTGACAAGCGCTGTTTCTTGTTTCCTCTTAAGTTTCTTTTTTGATAACACATCGGTCAATCTCACATCAATGGGATTGTTTGGCTGTCCTTTGGTTTTCTCCAATATTGTCATGTCCGAGTTAGGAACATTTGCAAAGGTAGCAGGCATGCGAACAGGAGCGTTAGCTACTGCAGCACTGGGAACTGGCTTGTTGATTAAACTTGAACCGTAATCACGAGAATTTGGCACCAATGTCTCTTGCACGTGAGATGGCTGAGAAATGTTACTGGCTTCCCCTTGAACAGGCTCATCTGCTTTTGGTGCCAACAGCTTCTTCTTCTTCTTCTTCATTTTCTCTTGCTCCTAAGCACAAGTGGACTTAAATTATTGTTCCAAGACCCAGTATAAACCATTACAGCATGTTTGGTCGTGAGGATTCAATAAAATTGGAAAGTACTGATTATGAAAAAAGCTAAAATCTTGTTCATTATACTGTCAGTGCTGCGTTGTAATGTACAATTAATGCATGCAAATTATAAACAATGGATGATTCAGCTATTGTCTGGTGGAAGATTGAATCCGTGGTGTGGAAAAAAAAAACATAACATGAAGAACTGTTATTTTGCAAGGCATAAATGCTGTTTCAAATACCATATATTACAATTTCCAGCACCCAATAGCCCACATCCAGTTGGCTAGATGTTTTAGCAGTAATAAATCGTAGGAGACAGTACTGATCCATAATAATGTTATCGAAGTTAAGACGTTATTACAACAGATCTCAATTTTTAGTAGAAACGGAAATCCCACACTGTCTACCCCGTATTTCATGTCTAAATTCCTCGTGTCGTGCCACTATCCAGGACGGCATGCATTTAAGTTTGTTCCAAGCCTTATAATTGAACTGCCATGTATGGAGGTGAATTACTTCAGCTCGTGCAAAAATTGGATTAATAAATCTAGCTTGCAAAAGTAATATCGATGGTAATTTTCATTATTAAAAGCCACGAACGATGATGAACATTTAATGCGGGATAACCACTTTCTGCTATGTGTGTTTTCTGTGCAAGTTGATTGTGCAAGTATACATATTGCACATGGTTTAACATCTACGCCCAAAAAAGTTAAGGAGAAATGATAATTATAAAAGGTGCGCAAATGCTTACAGCAATTAATGTTATTTGATGAATCTAAGATTCCCAAAAAAATAGCAGTGTAGTTGCTCTAGCCCCACCAAACACTCAGAGAGAGAGAGAGATGATAAAGCAGAAAGAGAGTGTCAAACCATGGTATCAATATTTTCTTTGGATGTATGAATTTCATTATTAGAAAGGGGTAGATCCTCATATACAATAAATATAGGCATCTCCAACATAAGCATGCATATAATTATGGTCTTAAATACATATGAAGAAGTGAAAGCTTTCAAATTTGATAGACCTGATAATGTAAACATGAAAATAATAGTAAAGTTAATAATGATGATATCCATACCTTTTGTTGGCTGCTTAATGCCTTTCTCCTTTCTTTTGCTCTACATATAGCACGTTTAATGAAATGGGTATCCATGATCCCACTAGGCCACAATGCAGCAAGCTGCATATGAAAAGGACAGACAACAAAAATTAGAAAAATAATAATTGCGAGTGGAAAGAACAATATTTGGTGGCAGCTATTAATTCGCCAAACAATTGAAGGAGATAAGCCAAAGCCTGGACAATCTAATAGATCATTAATCTAGCAAAGACCCAAAAGTAATGCAAAAATCGGTTACTGCAAAGTGAATCTTCAATTTCCTCACTTGTTTTGACACAGAAAAACATTCGAGTGAGTAGCAATCCCATCAACACTAGGCCAGGATCCCCACACATGGGCCAAACACAAGTGTTGGTTCACGCACTTCAGTTACTTGCAACTAAGAAGCTATTTAAACAAACTAACATTTTTTTTTTTTTATAAATAATTAGTAAATTTCATTAATAAAAAGAATACACAGGGAGTGTACTATCAGTTTAAACAGGAAAAAAAAGATATGAAGTTAGGCAGCCCCTCTATAGGAGTTCTAGTCGCTGCGTTAAACCAATTATACAAAGTCAAAAAAAATAATTCTCTAAATTGCTCTGTGGTCCGTATTTGGTCTTCAAAGCATCGATTATTCATTTCCCTCCACACACACCAAACAATGCATCCCGGGATCAAATTCCAAAAACAAACTAACATGGAAAATTGAAATAATAGAATTCTTCAATTCTCATGTGTACATATAATGCATCTTTTTCCACTTAATGTAAGAGTTTTATTATCTAACCATAAAGGATATTCTGTGAAAAAAGCCATGATAAATACTAAAGTTTAATAAAAATAGACCTATTTCAATCAAAATAACTAGATCAATCACGTGCCAACTACCTCTTTATACAACCTCCTGACTTGTGGACCCGGATCTTCTTCGAACCTCTGAACGAAAAAGAAAGATCAAGTTAGATATTCTAGTTTAAATTCCATTAAGAGGAACTTGACTATAACAAGGAAAGCTTGATCTATTACTTCAACATGGAGGTCATATAGGTCACAAATTTTATCTTCCAGTGCATTATCAATGCGATATTTTCTTTTCAAGGACTCTCTCTCTTCTGGACCAGTTTCTTGAAAATCATCTGAAGATGCAGTTTGTTGCTGAGGTACCTGGATAAAATATCTGACATTAGATATTAAAATAGAACCAAAAGCAATGGCCGATTGTGCATAAGGCCACCAAGCTTCCAAAGTGTGTCATGGTGAAACAATCATTTCAAAAACATGGATTTACTATTAAGCAAATTGCTTCTCCCAACTAATAGTTGTTTTCCCTATAGCTAGCCCAAATTATATAAGATCACGTAAAAACATTTAAAAAGGTTTTGGGTACACGATACCCTAGAAAAATTGTACCTTGGGTTTCACCAGTGGAAGTCGCACCTTAACCATCTCTGCAACTTCCTGTTTTATATGCTGCACTTGATCATCTTTCTCCTGCTTAGACGATAATCCCATGATAGCCATGATTTTCAGATTTCTCTGTAGCAAAAAGAGTACTCTAGATTAATCAGCATTACAAGTACAAAACACCTAAAATGGTCAAAGATAAATTCCTCTATAATCAAATTTCACCCCATCCCTCCACCCACCCCCAACCAAATAGAGAAGAAAAAGCACCTTCCATTTAGAAAAATGGATACTAAAGTATCGCCATATACAGTTGTTGCATCTTTCTATTGAGCATTTAGGAATGTGAATCTCACTATTTAACATAAGATGCCTACCAATGCTTCGGTGGCTTTAAATTGCATTGCTAGTGTACAATCAAGTGTGATTTTCCCAAACCTGCTTAAGAAGTATGTGGTTAATAAATTTTAGGGGGAAACGGAAAAAATGATGGTCAAGGTTTATGTTATGACACCACGTGACGATTCTATGGGTAACTTTCTGGATAATAATTGTAACTCCTTTTAATAACTTAGGTGCAGGACTCATAATTAAGTTTTTAGTTACTCCATATAGTGGATATATTATTCACATAGGAAACAAATATAGACAAACATGGGACTCGGAGCAATAGGCAAAAATACCGATAACTATTTTCTTTGCTAATATTGAACTGATCCAGGGTTTTATTGTAACTTGTTTGTCCAAGAAGCCTAATTTTCCCACTACTATGTTCATGTCCATGCTATGTCATTGCTTAGTGACATGCTTCTATATACTATACGTAATTCAAGCTAATATAACCCAAAATATTGTTAAAATACTTTTCAAATAAGATAGGTACTGTGTGGTTCCATTATGTTACCTAGCCAAACCCACCACCTCATGTGCCAAAGTCAAACGGTTGTTCTTTCTTTCTACGCTCCCTCTTTTTCTACATAATATGCGGCGGCGGGTTACCAGAGAAGAGGGTCTTTTTAACTCTATGAACACAAGATTAGGAAGAGACCATATATAAAAATAGGCAAAAATACCGATAACCATTTTCTTTGCTAATATTGAACTGATCCAGGGTTTTATTGTAACTTGTTTGTCCAAGAAGCCTAATTTTCCCACTAATATGTTCATGTCCATGCTATGTCATTGCTTAGTGACATGCTTCTATATACTATACGTAATTCAAGCTAATATAACCCAAAATATTGTTAAAATACTTTACAAATAAGATAGGTACTGTGTGGTTCCATTATGTTACCTAGCCAAACCCACCACCTCATGTGCCAAAGTCAAACGGTTATTCTTCCTTTCTACGCTCCCTCTTTTTCTACATAATATGCGGCCGCGGGTTACCAGAAAAGAGGGTCTTTTTAACTCTATGAACACAAGATTAGGAAGAGACCATATATAAAATTTTCAATTTACTACCTATTAATCTGTTCTAATTCAAATTACTAGAGTTTTAGGTGGGATGGGGGTATTAATATCCAGCATTCCCAAAACATAACACACGAATGTGGATTTAGTGAGGTCCAATGAAGTTTCGCCACACTTACAGGGATGGTGTTTTCAAAAAACATGTCCGACACTCCATTTGGTGTGTCCTTTTCTTTATATAAGTTTTAAATCTGACTTTTAGGGACATCTCCTGGACAGGCCTAGGGAACGTGTCCGACATGCCATGTGATTTGTCCACTATTCATATTATTTCTAATTCTAACAAGTGATTATGTCCTCAACGCGTCAAGGATGCAGGAAACCCCATTTGTAAATTCCAGATTGTAAAATTAGGAAAATATTTAATTATTAAGCCATTTGGGTAGAAAAGCCAAAATAATGGTGTCATGTCATGTCATGCCATGACGTGTCCAAGCTTCTTAGGGCTAGATTGCTCAAAGGAAAGACTGTTAATTTCAGTTGGCATAATTGTATGTTAAAAGCAGCATATAGGTTTGTTCAAAATTCTTGGTCGGTCTCTGAAATTCAAACATACCCTAAAGTCAGAACACAAACCTTTTGGGAAAAACAATGTTTTGAATAGCGACTTTTAGGAAAATGTGTGGTTAAAAAGTAGGAAAATGTTTTGAGTTTACATGCAGAATATTTTATTATGTGAATGTGTGGTTGAAAATGAGTATAAAAAAAGAAGTTTTCAAATAATGGTTGTCAAATAGGGGCTTAATAAGTTAACATTCTTCATTTTTCTAGTAATGATGCCAAGGCAAAAAAGACTAATTGAAGTCCCCATATCAAAGGATTTCTACTGCTATAAACTACAATCTTGCAAACTTAAGGAAAACTGGATTGGCAAAGTACATTATTTAGATCCCATAAATGCACATCTATAAATCCCAAAAAGTACAGGATCACAATCCAATCATGGGGCAGTAAGACTTGATTATGAATTCAGGTAAGTTTCAGCTTTATGAATTACTCTAACTGAGAAACTCTTAACTAGACTTGGCTGCCGTCAAACTGAAACAACCCAATAGTGATACGTCAATTTCTTACCAAAAGCCTATATACCCTTTTCCTTCCCTGGCAACTTGATGCTTTATTCCCATTTTTAACTAAATCACGGTTATTATGTTATGCTTACTTTCAGTATTTTCCTAATCCTAATTCAATAAAATAAAAGATTAGGATCTCCAAGGTCAAGACAAACTTGGTCTATACCAAACAATGTACAGTTCCCTAAATTTACAAAACAAAAAATGTACTGGTTCAAGACTAGCTAGACCAGACCGGTGTGGATTAGGATAGGCCACTAGTCCTGTCCCCATTAACATTTAATGGGTCCAGCTCAAGCCTGGACCGGAGACAGGCAAGTTCTGCACAGCCTGGAGCCGTACCAGAACTTGCCCATTGATTTTGACACATCTACAAATAAATGCATACATATTGGATCACAGATCAAAAAAGATTTTTAAGGACATAATTTGAAAGCTTAGACTATTGGGCCAGTTGAGACCCAATTGAACAGGCAATATGCTGCAAATATGATTTTTTTACCAAGATTTAATTCGGATGTTATTTATCTTATTTTGATAAAGACTGAAAGTTGACTGATCACATGTCTGACTTGTTGACTTCAAGAGCAACATGGGAAACTTATCAAGAAAATAAAGCGACTTCAACTATAACTACACTTTAATGGTTTCTATGCATAAAATCGATGAGTTCATATATTTTCAGAACAGCTCCCAGCAGGTTCCAGAAGAATTCTTTTCTTTTTTTAATATAACCATGAATGTCCGGGCCAACTTGCGCACACCTAGATTAATCCCACGAGGCCCTGAATTTTACAGCCGGGTACTCACCTCAATGGCCCTGAAGGGACTCGAACTAGTGGCCAATGGAGAGCAAACCCAAGATTTGACCAATTGAGCAACCCCTCAGGGTTAATTCCAGAAGAATTTTAGGGTGTGTTTGAACCACATTATTTTTAAAGAATGTGTGATTGAAAAAGAAGGAAAAGTTATTGATGTGATGCAAAATATTATTTTATTGAAAAATGTTTGGTTGAAAATGAGTAGAAGAATAAGAATGAAAATTTTAATGTGTACCAAACATGGGCTTAAACATGCATAGACCATATTTTCCTCTAGTATTTTACCAAACTAGACCATGCATCAGCCACACTGCAGTAAACCAGTAAAACTGGTTTGCTTCTCTTCCCAAACATGAACTGAATATTACTAGGAGGAAAAATTTTCCCTCAAAGAGACGTGTGAACACACTGACAATTGAAATGCAAGACACATCATATTCAAACAGAGACCCCAAAAAGGAATGCATGGGTAGCAGAGAGAGCACGCAAAACAAAACATAGTATTTATTCACATGTTGATTCTTCTTCTAAAAGAAAAGGATACCTTTAAAGTCCTAAGTTGCATCAAGTGTCCAACAATACTCATCAGACGGTTAGTCACGTCCTTCGATATTTTTCCTTGGCTTGCCTGCTGCAGCCAGCCAAAGTAGATTTAACTTCTCTAGAAGTAAAGCATAAATACACGGGCACAAACCCATTTATTAAACATAAAAGAAAAAGATGAGCGAATAAGACTATTAATCACTCTACGGTACCGCTAGTCTAGCCACTTTAGCCAGCTTCTGCTTTATTTCAGGTGTTAATCTCCTCTTTACTGCCTGAGATGGATTATTACCATCCTGAACTTCCAAAGATGGTGGTCTAGCTGTTGTTTATAAACAAAAGAAAAAAGAATTAAATACTATGAAACTCACATTATATCAAGAATGAAAATTACAGCGTTAAGAATATAGTCAAATACATTCAGCAACTTTCTTCTCTAACTCCCTGATGGCCTTGTCTAGCATGGTACTTTTCGGTCTAACACTAGATCCTTCCTTCCTCTGCGGGACTGGAGCCGTCTACAGAACATGACATAGGGGACCTTATTAATTAAAATATTACTGAATTGAGAAAGAAACAAAATAGGTATCTACTTGAAAACTTCATACTTTTCTGCATAACAAGCCTTCTGCATTAATATTCGAGATAATGCAGGGAAATAAAGATGGAAGCAACCCTTCCACTGACAACATGCAGAAGATTATCCTAAATTGTGAATCACGATAAATGCTTTGATATATAGAGCTTGTTTGGGAGGGATTTTTTGGGGGAAGAATTGATTTTGAATAGTGATATGATGAGAAATGTGTGGTTGAAAAAGAAGAAAAAATTATTGATGTGATGAAAAATATTATTTTATTGAAGAATGTGTAGTTGAAAATGAGAATTGATTTACTGTAGAATTTGAAGAATCCGTACCAAACGAGCCCATATTATGGGTCATTAACAAAGTGCTATGCAAAAATGCAGCAGAATTAAAATTACTTGATTTTGCTTCACGAGAAAACATTGCTCAGCACAATAACCACTCACCACCGTTTGAAAGGAACTCCCATTTGCAGGAACATTAAGGTCAGGTCTTTGAAGAACTTCGCTTTTTTCCTTCCTTTGAATGGACTGACTGACCTCATCACTGCTGTTTACTGGAATTCCAGATAGAGTTTTGCTACAATACAAACTTTTATCATTTGACCTCTGAGTTGAAGTATCTAGAAGTTCATAACCCTCTTTCGATTTGTTACCATGGTTCTTCGATGAGACAACTCCAGTCCTCTGCTGGTCAATATCCTTTTCCTGCCTGATACTATCACCATTTAACAGTTCTGATGGACCTGCTGCAGTTTTCTTCTTTGATAAAACTTCAGCAGCATTTGTCAGAGTCTGAAATTGCATATCTTCACCTTGTACAATTGGTACCGGCACTCTGTGTGACTCATTAGTTGAGTTTCTTTCAACCATGGATGCTGTTTTTTTACCTTTATTCCCTATCTTCCCATGTTCACTAGGATTTAGTCCATCCCCGCTGCCACCAGGGCCCTTTGCCAGGTCTTTCCGTCTTCTCTTCTTCGGTTGCTGGTTTGGCAATGATGTAGGTTCACTGCTAGAAAAACAAAGGTTAATTGTCAGAAAGCCCAATATATACAGCCTTAAGCTTAACCGATAAACAATGAGTGATAATGCATTCTCTTGCAACAGGGATACCTGAAGAGGAGCATGTTGTTGTAAAATGAATAAATAGCTATTTGAATGGGTTTTGAACACATAAAATCCTTGAGAGAAAAAAAGTTAATTAAGTGTAAGGCACAAAATAATGAAATCGTGTAACTTGAACAGCATATGCTTGGAACAGGGAAACCTGAAGAGGAGGAGCATGTTGTAAAATGAATAAATAGCTATTTGAATGGATTCCGGACACATAAATCCTTGAGAAACCCAAAAAAGTTAATAAGTGTAAGGCGCAAAATAATGAAATCGGGTAGCTAGAACAGCATATGCTTGCTGATAAATTCAAGGATTCTAGCCACAGTGCTTTCATAAAATAAACTGAACTGCTTTCCTAAGAATAGAAATCATTAAGATAATTGTTTCAAAACAAAAATGATTTCGTAGAACACTATTAGTGTGGTACATTTAACCAAAAACTTGCTCTTATCAGCCTTGTACAACTTTGTTGATTTGGATGAGAGAGGCAGATCTGCAAATCCTAAAATAGAAGCCAACAGCAATGTCCATAAACTACCGATATGCATATGTTCTATATATTTGTGATTGATTGAAGACTGAATTTCGAAATACAAAACAAAATATTTAAATTAATTATTGTTTTTCCAAATTCCAATTGCAAAGACTGAAAGGCTTGCAAACGTGTCAGGACCAGTTGCATATATTAGGTTCTTGATAAACATATAGCTTTTCTACTTAAAAACATCTAGTCAGATGAATTTAGAAATACATGGGCATACATAAATTAATTTCATTAACAATAAAATATAATTCAATATATAAAAATTTTGCATTAAAGAATGTCTCAAAAACTCACACGCGCTCCAACTTCCCACGATTAACAAAAAACCCATCATGTTTTATTGCTGAGTTATCAACCTGGAAATAGTCATCCTGCGCAAGAAGTAAACATGTTACAACTTATCGTCTAAATGAGTTACCATCAATGTACAAGATAAATAGATAACTGCCACAACCAGTTTAAAAAGAATAAATAAAAATGTCAAGTACAGCTAACTGATCAATTTACCCACCAGCTCAGTATCATCTATAAAAGAATCCTCTGTATCATACTCATCATCGTCCGGCACATCATCTAGAACAACATCTTCCTCGTCACTACTTCCATCACCCTAGAAATTCCGGGAAAAATTATAAAGACAAGAATAAACATAACAGAGATTACAGCAAGCAGTTTCAAATTGGAATTTTGGATTAAATAATTAATATAGTTTTAAAACAGATTGCGCTACATTAGATGTGTTACAATTACAGTTTATATCACATTAATCTTTTACAGAATACACGCGTATACCCACTAAAAAATCAAAATAAAGATTTAAACAAAAATAAAAAAATCCATTCAGAACGTACCGCATACATGCGCTCGATTCTTTCAATCACGTTACTCAGACGATTGGAGGTGGGCTGTGCTTGTAAATCATTAGCTCCATTTTCGCCGGATTGCTTTAAAGATGAAGCCCCCGAAGGCGGAGCAGGAGCGGGATCAGGAACGGTGTGGTGGGCCTCCGACGACGGGCCTGGGACCAATGGGCCACTCCCATTGATCTTACCGGAAGCGGCGTCTTTGAGAAGCTTTTTCCACGATACAATTGTAGTTTCGCCGGGCCTCAGCTCCACTGTAAACTGTAGTCGGTCGCCAAATGATTCATAATATGTCGTGGGTTTTGACCCTTGACCCGATTCGGGTCCCCCACCGCCACCGTCACCGACACCGCCTTCTACCATGGAATTAGAGTGCAGTAATACAAGAATTTATGTATATATGAATTGAGTAATTGGGGGTTTGGATTTAATTTAAGGGGGGAGAAGAAGAAAAGATGGAAATTTTAAAAATGAGAAACCCTAGGTTTTTTGGGGAAAAGAATTGATTGTAAAGAGTGCTGGTCGAAGAAGTACAGTGACGGAATGAAAATTGGTAGGGATTAAAAAGAGAAAAACAAAGTACATAAAAGTAAATTAGAAGTAAGAAAGAAACAATAAACCCTGAAGATTTCTAAATGTGGAAAGGTCATATGGTGAAAATTCAAAGTTGTGACAGACTCGCGGGGAAAATTCAAGAGTACTAGACATCAAATGGATGAGAAATCAAGTCAAATGGTGAAATATAATCAAAGTATTATCACACATCAAGTTCTAGTCGAAAAAGTTATGATCTGAATTCTCAACCTTATATTGAGACCCATATTTGGTATAACAAATATTCGAATTAGACAAATATTACTCTAGAAGATTTGCAGACTTTTGAATTATCTTTTTTGACACACTTTGAATCCTTCTAATCGAATATTATAAAATAAAAATTATGATAAAAATATTGAAAGATACTCAAAACAAGTCTAGGCACGTGCCTAGGCCTGCAAAGGAGGTATGCTTCTTCTTCTTTTGATGCCTCCTACAACTCCAAAGCCAACTGAGGTGTGTGCCCAAGGTAAAATGGGAAAAAATCTTTTTTCCCTTTTCTTATTTCCGTATCTTTTAGAAAGCATTATTTTTGCATTCTATATATTCCAAAACTTGATCAAAACGTCCCAAATCTCCATTGGGCCTAATTCTACACATATTCTACATATTTTTTGAGGCGAAAAACAAGTTTATATATCAAGTTAAGGTGAATCCTAAAAGTAATTGAAGATTAGTTGCCTGGTTTCAAGGATCAAGTCAAGAATGTGTATTTTTCTCTCTCTCCCATGTTTCTTAATTTTAGGTGATGTTTTTCCAATTCTTTTGTGTAATTTAATTACATGAATGTTAGGCTAGATCCTTCATTCGTATTGGATGCATGATGAACATTACTAATTGTTAAATTCAATTCATGATTCGTGAATATAATAATTTCTTGGGTTTTTTATTATGTATGCATTCATATTGTGTTATTTAATTGCTTAACTACCAATTAGATAACTTGTTGCTTATTTGTAGTGTTGGGAGGTTCATAATAGGTAGAATACTGCATATATAACACACGAACAATAAGTATTAGGAATAATAATTATAGTGTGTGCAATCTTGTAGGGTAATTCCCGTGAATTAATGCCTGTTTTTCGTATGAATTCGGATTAGAAATAGAACGGGATTTTGTTAAACATAAGTTTAATATAATTTGAAAAAGAATATTGAATAAAATCGAATTATTGATTGTCATTAATATTAGAAAATAATACTACTTTTCATAGGTCGAGAATTGAAAATAACACTAATTGGGGATTTAGGAATCCAATACATTCATAACATATTTCATAAAACAATTTTTTAATGCTTTCAAAGTTTAAAATTAGTGTAAGGGTGTGTTTGAACCACATTATTTTAGAAGAATGTATTCTGGAATATTAGATTTATGAAAAGTGTGTGGTTGAAAAAGAAGAAAAAGTCACTAGTGTGATGTAAAATATTATTTTATTGAAAAATGTATAGTTAAAAATGAGTAGAAGAATGAGATTAAAAATCTTAATATGTACCAAACATTGACTTAATAAAAATTACCTATTTTGTGTTACAACACTTGTCGAATTTGATAATAACTAGTAAACCATAATTAAATATTATTTCTTGTGTGACGATACTTTTAACTCACCACATTACTACTATTTAGCGATCCCCGTACGCTTACGAAATTTTACCGAACATCTCGTAATAAAAATAATTTATTTTATAAGCTTAAACACGAGATTGTGTCCTACTTACAAAAAAGTGCATGGTTTAGGGACTAGAGAGCAAATGGTGAAAAATATATTTTTCAGACGAGAATGTGACAAGTCAAGATTACATAGTAACTAAACAGATCACCAAATGGTAGGGATTATTTTGGGCACTTTCAATACTTTTGAGATATTGAGGAACTAAAGTGAAAAAAAAAAAAAAATGTTTCAAGGTCGATAATATATTTTGGACTATTTCAAAATTTTAACTTTCGTACATTATTTATAAGATATTAAATATTAAATCAAGTGAAAATCATTTTTTTGAACGATTCTAATCTTACTATAATTCAATTATTTCAATAATGCCATACTTTTTATTTTTCAATATGTATTTAATTTATTTAACTATATAGTTACCATTAACGTACATTTATATCTGACAAATTTATTTCACTCGTGTGCTTTCATTAATTTATGAATTCCCTATTATATTAATTCTCAACTAATTAATATTCACATTCATTTTCATTTATGCATTTTAGTGTTATTAACTATCAGATCAAGTGATAATCATTTTTTTGAACGATTTTATCCCTACTATAATTCAAATATTTTAATAATACCTTATTTTTCGTTTTTTGAATATATATTTAAATTATTTATCCATTTAATTACCATCGATGTACATGTACATTTGACATATTCATTTTATCCATGTGCTTTCATTAATGTATGATTTTCCTATTATTAATTTTTAATTAATTAACATTCACATTCATTTAATTATTATTCATTTTCATTTATACATTTAAATGCTATTAATTATAATTATAACTTAATTAGAGTTTCACATTTAAGAATGCATTTCATTATTTACGTTCATATATGTAAATTAACATCCAATTTTACTTAAGTGGAATTAAATATAACATCAAATGTGAATAATTTTTTGGACGATTTTTTATTTACTATAATTCAATTATTGCAATAATATTTTACTTTTTCATTTTTCAATATATATTTAATTTATTTACCATCGAAGTATATGTACATTTGACTGATTTATTTCACAAGTATACTTTCATTAATGTATGAATTCCCTATTATTAAATCTCAATTAATTAATATTAACATTCATTTAATTAATATTCATCTCCATTTATGCATCTCAGTGTTTTAAAAGTTAATTAGAATTTCACATTCGATAATACATTTCATTGTTCACGTCTGATTAACATCCAATTTTACTTAAGTGAATATTAAATAAATAATTTAACATTGTCACGTATATATTACCTGGTAATAATTATAAACTAATTAACATTCAATCATATTCAAATATTACTTTTATAATACTAATAAAATTATTTTATAATAATGTGTAACGCACGTTCAATGTTGACTAATTATTCTAAAGGATCGTGGTTTCGAGACTTCACTCTAGGATTTTATGTTCAACCAGTGTGTTATCCAAATTCAAGATATAAGATTTACTTTGAACAACTTGAACTAATATGTTATGTGCTATAAGTTGATATTTTATGTCTTTTCAAACTTCTCATTATAACGTGAATTTAATTACCTTAATTCAGCGCTACATGATAATGAACTGAGTCGAGTTGACTAGGACCATATGAACCCGAGTTTGGCTCGTTGGACACAAGTCGAAGAGCTCAGCTTGATTCATGTTCAAAAGTGCTACTCATGAGCTAAGTTAAGCTGTGCCATAAGCTGTTCATATTGAGTTAACCAATCCTGGAAACATATTAAACTCTCCAGTATGTCTTCTTTAAATCTTGATCTGTAATGAAAACGAATTATGCCAGCTGCACTAAAGGTTGACTCCAATGCTAGATACAGAAGGTATATTAGCAGATCATGTGTACAAGATAAGTAATTCGATATTGACCTTGGTTCATTCTTCAAAACTCAAGTATGTCTAAATTTTTTGCTTTATTTATCCTATCTTGAGGGAAGAAGAACTACTTGAATGTTGATCAACTCTACGAGAACTGACGAAGTTTAATAAATTTAAATCGTTATCTTCGACTTTTTGTCCATTAATCGATTAAAACTTTACAAGAACTGAAGTAGGTTTTTAATGCTTTTCATTAATTAATTCATTCTGGAGAAGTAATATAAATTATAGCACGTATTAACAATTGTATAGTTCGATAGGGATTTTTTGTAATCCAAATATCCAATCCTGGATTTATCTCAATCATGATACCATACACTTGCGATTTAACACAATAAGCACCCTAAAGAATTGCACTAAATCCAATTAATTCACCTCCACCCACGAAAATACCTCAAAGGATCATTACCACGTATTGTGAGATCCTACCTTGACAAAACCAAACTCGGCACAATTCCCTTGAGCATAAGCTATCGTAACATGGGCGTCTTAAACCTAACACAGATTTTAAGCTCGAACTTATTGGAGTATTGTTACAGGTTCACCTTGTGTGAAGCCATGTGGATACCACGTAGAATCACATGTCCACGTTATTAGATATTGCCTCACTTGAAAGTAAAAAGAAATGTGTCTTACACCCACATCTCTTAAGAGTTGTCCAATTTGCCCAACGCCTCAAAAAGTTGGGTGTGCTTTTATCGGAGGATAGGAATAAGCATTCTGATCATCATTAGCAATAACAACGTGGCATGGTTTAATGCCATGAACCCTTCTGATTTGAACTTGTCATGAGCGTGGCGAATCTCCAATGTGAAGGTCATACACACAATCAATCGACTCAACCTATGAAGGTTACTGGACTCGAACCTAATATCTGAAAACACATGACAAATGGCCAAAGATATTTTGACACGCAATCTGACAACATGTTTTACAAAAACACGTGACAATTGTCCAAAGATACTTGACATGCTATATGATAACACGTCTTATAGATCAATGAACTTTCTAAATAAAATGAATAAATTATCAATAATAATTTATCATTGCACGAGTTATTGCGAAAATTGAACGCTAAGGGACGAAGACTACCCAATGTAGGTTGTTTACAAGCACCATTTTAGGGAAAACATGAGTAGTATAAGGTCGATTAACGTCTGACTAGGATACATGGAAAGCGACTGGGATGAGTTGGCAACCCGTCTGCAAGCTTGAAATAGATGGGAAAGTCTATTTAAAGTAAAATATGCCCTTTGAATTCTAACCTCTGTTTGGTCCACGATTTTAATATAACTTAAAATAAAAATGAATTTTAATCATATATTTCATGGAGCTCACAACTTTTCAACAACACATTTCATCTACTTTTATCAAAATTTACTAAGGGTGTGTTTGAGTCACATTATTTTGGAAGAATGTATTCTGAAATAGTAGATTGATGGAAAACGTGTGGTTGGAAAAGAAAGAAAGGTTATTAATGTGATAAAAAATATTATTTTATTGAAGAATGTGTTGTTGAAAATGAGTAGAAGAATGAAAATGAAAATTTTAATGTGTACCAAACATGGACTAAAAATCTAATTTTAATTTCCACCAAACTGGAGCCTAATATATTTTAATAGGGAGCAAATTACGTACAAGAGATTATTAACATCGATCGACACTAAGAGGCCGTTTGACGCACATTATTAGGCCAAGAATTCATTTTTCTTTCGCATCAAGTGGGTCCCGGTGCTGACAAGTGTATGAATAAAGCAAATAAATACGTGTACAATTACCAAAACACCTTTTTTTTTTTTTTGAAATCGGCACTCTTCTTGAAATTGACGAGGGCATTATGGTCATTCGCGCTACTTGCATGGATCAAATTTGCACAATGGTTGTCAATCAGGATACTGTAGCAACGTTCCAATTTTTTTCTACATTTTCGGCAAAAAAATGGAATCAAACGGGCCGTAAGGTATACAATTTTTTGAGGTAAAAATGTCAAATCGCATTTGAATTCCAACGAGCACCCGTTAATATAATCCAAACTTGAATTAAACGAAACAAGTAATATAAATTAATTATTATTGAAAGTCGTCAAGCAACTTATATAAGTAATGTGATTTACTTAAATCGCAACATGAAACTAAGTTAATTTATAAGTTCAGATTTTTTTATTACATAAGAATTCTCACACCCAATGTTAACCATCTTGCCATGAGAGCGTGTTTGGCTAAGTTTAAAAGTTTAGTATAAGTAAAAAAAGTTTATAATAAATAAATTTCTATTTTAAAAAATAAATTTAAGTAACTTATTTTTTATAGTATAATAAGTTTTTAAACATGTATCATTATAAATTGCTGAAATAATAATGTGATAGAATGAAAGGTGAATAAGTGAATGATAATTGTATATTCTAAGAAATATATAGTAAAAATTAAAGTTTGATTTTAACCATTAAATATAAGTTTATAAAATCCAAACAAGTACTAAAGATTACTTCGAAAGAAGTAACTTTTTTTAAATTGTGCGATCTGAATTAAGATTATAACCTTTAAATTATATAAAAAGTTATGATAAAATCCAAACAAGTACTAAGGAATCCTTTGAAAAAAAAGTAACTCTTTTAATTTATGTAATCTGAATTAAGGCCCTGGCCCACCAGAGTCCATGTCTAGGCCCATTCGAGACCCAACGTATATGGGCTAATTTTCAGTTCTGTAAACGACCCCAATCATAATCAGAGATTCGGAGAACTGCGAAGGGTTATTCAGCTATTCATTTCTACTCACTCACATAGGGGGGTTAAGATTCGAAGGTGAAGAGTGAAAATGTGGAGACCGTCATCGCTACTAGCGAGAAGAACTTTCCTCAGTAGGAAAACGGCAGCCCAGAAATTCCGTGATACAGTATTTCATTCTCAGGTACCCAACTCTGAGTTTCTAAAGTTAAGTGTATGTATTGAAACCTTGTTTCACAAATCGGATTTCTCCACCTGGGTATGTGGAAAATCTGATTTTTATCCGAACGCAAGATTGTTCTCGTCTAACCCATCTGAAAATTATGAGGAAGAGCTCGCAAAATCTTCCGTTTCGGAAGCCAATGAAGGGTTCGGGGAATTTTCTGGGGGCTCGAACAATGTGTTTGATGAAAGCACGAGCTCCATTTCGGCGGAATTGGAAGCTGGGTCTTCGATTTTCATTGAAGATGCGGATGGCTTAGAGTTAAATGATGGTTTGGCTGCTGAAATTGAAGAGAGTTCTGTTCCTATGGACGAAAGGTTTGATTCTTTTACAATGGACGATGATAAAATTGAAAAAATGGAGGAGAATGATATGGAAAAGGTGCAAAGTTTATTGTCATTGCTTCAGAGCAGTGCTACCGCTGATGGGTCTCTAGAGGAGGACTTCGAAAAAATGGGTTTGATTTTGAATGAGGATTTTGTAATTATGGTGCTTGAAACACCATACGTTCCAGGTGAGAGTTTAATTGGTTTTGCCAGGTGGGTTTTGAAGAAATCGGAGTTTAAGGTGACTGAACGGATGCTTGATGCACTTGTTAGTGCAATATGCAAGGGAAATAGGAAGAGAGAAGCTTATGCATTGTGGGACCTTGTCCAGGAAGTTGGGGAGAAGGAGAAGGGCGTACTGAGTACGGGGAGTTTAAATGAACTAATAGCCCTATATTCGAGGTTAGGGAAAGGGAAGGCAGCATTTGATGTGTTCAATAAGTTTGGCGAGTTTGGACCTATCTTGAATGCTGATACATATTATTTTACCATTGAAGCTCTTTGTAAGAGGTCGTTTTTTGATTGGGCTTGCTCAGTATGTGAGAAGATGGTACATGAGGATAAACTTCCGAGTAGTGAGAAAGTTGGGAAAATAATTTCTTATTTGTGCAGAGGAAGTAAGGCTAAAGATGCACACTCAGTTTATCTGTCTGCAAAGGATAAGAAAATATATCCTCCTCGGTCTTCCGTAAATTTTTTGATCAGCTCTCTTTGTCGACTTCGGCAAACTGATAAAGAAAATCCAACGGAAATTGATAAGGAAACTGATAGGCAATCTGTTTCCTTGGCTTTAGAGATGTTGAATGATTTTACACCAGAAGATCGAATGCATGCAATTAAACCCTTCTCAAGTGTCATTCGGAAATTGTGTTGGATTGAAGATGTTGAAAGGGCAAAAAGATTGCTCCACGAGATGATTGATGTGGGTCCACCTCCTGGTAATGCCATCTTCAATACAGTCATCAGCGGCCTTGCAAAAGTCGGGGACATGGATGAAGCTATGAAAATAATGAGACTGATGGAGAGCAGAGGTTTGAAACCTGATGTATACACATACAGTGTCATTATGAGTGGTTATGCCAAGGGCAGTGCAATGGAGGAAGCATGCAAGATTTTCGAAGAAGCCAAAAAGAAGCACTCTAAGCTGAGTCCTGTTACTTATCATACACTCATTCGTGGGTTCTGCAAGCTTGAGCAACATGATGTGGCTGTGAATTTGTTGCGGGAGATGAAGGACTATGGAGTTCACCCGAATCATGATGAGTACAATAAGCTCATTAAATCTCTTTGCTTGAAGGCTTTAGATTGGGAAACAGCGGAGAAGTTACGAGAAGAGATGAAAGAGAATGGCTTGATTCTCAATGGTAGAACAACTGCTCTTATAAATGCAGTGAAGGAATTACAAGAAGAAGGGACAAGCCTAGAAGTAACTGCTGCCGCCTGAATTGTAACCATTTTACCCTTATACTGAAGCTAGTTTAGCATCAAGATTTTGATGCCAATCTCGAACCATTTTTGTAATGTTTTTCTTTTACTCCTCTTTTCCAGTTAGTGATCTTGAATATAAAATTAATGCATTTCTGGTGAAGTCCATAATAATTTCTGTGCTCTTTATGTTCACTTATCTATTGAGAATTTGGAGAAATGAGCTTTTCATTCACATCTATTTCTAACTTGTTTGACTCTGCGTAAAAGTCACTTTTTTAGAACAGTTAGTATTGTTAGGAAAGAAGTAGTTTTGAAAATCATAGCAGAACAGGTTTCATAAAAAATATATATATATGACTTATAAGCATAACAGAACACATTCTAAAGCAATTTACATCATTTCTAGATCTAAACTGTTGAAGAAATTTAGAACAGCTGGCATACCTAATTCAGCTTATGTACACAATCTATTCCTGATATAATCACGCATGACGCGCTATCTTAAAGTCAAGTGATAGTCGGCCATTTATCTACATTCAATCAAGTATTCTGAACTGCTAGAAATATCTTTTCTTCTTGAGCTATTTTATGACTCTCTTGTGACATCAGTCCAATGATCAACACTACAGGAAACAATAGTAATCAGATGTGTAATGTTTTGGTGTCGGTTCGATATACATCTTGTATCTGTCAGTTATTGCAGTTGCTACTCTGCTTAACTTCCAAATTGGTTAAGAACTATTAAAAGTTGATAGAATCTGCCAAACATTTTTTTTTTTTTTTTCAAAAATTATTGTGAAATGCTTCACTTGGTTGAACAATGGAGTACAACTAGAACCAAAACCTTCAGAAACTGGCTTGTTTTGACTTGTTCCATCTTCCAAGTCCAAATGTAATTACGACTGTAACTTCCTGGCACGCAGAGTACATTCAACTCTTTACCAAGTGAATGGAGAGTGAGGTATGTCGAGCTGCATCTCAAAGTAGCATGGGCAACAGTAAAGCTCTTTGGATTTGTCTCCCGGGATATATCACAAAATCAAATGTGAGTAAACTGTTTGTTGCACTGTCAAGCTTGAAGCTACGTTATAGAAAGTTTGTATTCTCATTTGAAATATGCAACAGTGCCTCCCATTAGTAGACTTTCATCTTCAAAAAATTGTATTTGAACTGCTTTTTCCTTCTGTGGTGCTCTAATGACAACTCATGACAGGTGGGCACAAGGGAAGCAACTCCACAGCACATCAATAAATCAGACGCATTCCCTGGAAATTAAGAAATAGACATGCAACTGTGTGAAGGTTTCTGCTTATCTCAACTGAATTTTCTTCCACAACAAAGACAGAATTGGACCAAATAATAAATTCGCAAGTGAATAAAAAAGAGAGTTTGTGCCATTCAATAGAAGTATTAAACTTCCACTCAATCCTTGATAATAATATTTTTTGTACTAGTGAATGATCCTTGATAATAGAAGTATTAAACTTCCACTCAATCCTTGATAATTCTTCAAACAGATTTTCTCTTAGCCCACAGTTTCTTCCTAATAAGGAAACAATAAAATCAGGGAATCATTGTGTATGTAGTTATCACAATCGCTTAATTGGGGGATTTAAATTAGGGTAGTTTCCTATTTTAGTTGGTCTCCCGAAGTGTATAAACTCAAAAGTTATATAGCTTATTTGAGCATAATGAATGAGAATAATTCTAATTCTTCACATGGTATCAAAACTTTAAACTCTCTAGGAATTAATAATGTTTTTTTTTTTGCTTGTGGGCCTTCATTTCTGTTTTTCAGCCTTAATTGATGTTTTTCTTTTCGTTCTCTGAACTATTATGAAAACCATAAGTTCTCTTTTCTTTCTGATGCAGACATCACTTTTATGGAATTTTTATTATTTATGTTATATTATTATTATTGGACTTGTAGTAGTGGGTTGGTCCAAGTCTGTTAGATTTTTACTATTTGTATGATTTTTTAAGTGTTATTGAGACAGTTGATGAATATGATGAATTAAATAGTAGCTTGCGGCCCGTTTTCTTCCCTCTTCCTCCCTGTTTCCTCTTCTTCTCCTTCTTGCTTCTTCTTCCTTTGGTTCTTTTCTATTGGCTTGAATTTTATTGATCCTACATTACTTCCTTTCTTTGGCCACTCTTATTCTTGATTTAAAGAGAGCTCTTTCTTGAACTATTCATTGTTTACTGTTCATCCTTGAGAAGGAAAAATGTTCTACTATTTGTAGGATTTGTTATCTGTTTTGTTCCTGGTGATTGAATCAGCCTTTCAGGAGAATTCAATTGTTGTATTCCACGGTCACTTGTGTACTCTTCCATCGTAGTGCTAACTTATAGATGATGATTTGGATGTTGTTTTGACTCTATCCGAGGTACAGGTCTTTTATGTTGAAATTTTTTTTTTTTTTTTTTTTGCTTTTATTTAGGTTTTTTGGTTTGTCTATATATAAATTAATAATAACAATAAAATATAAAAATATAAAAAAAAATCTCATTTTTCATATATTATTTTCATAGAAAATTTGTTTTAAATAATGAAACTAATTCGACCTTCATTGTCTTTTAATATACTCCTACCTTTACTTGAATACAATAAGGATTTGCTCTCACAAGTGGACCAATCACCGGCTATTTTAATGCTCACATCTCTTTCTACACTTATCCCAATATTGTTATTCATCAACATCCAAATGTTGTTATACATGTAGCAGTTACTTCTTGTCTCAATGAAATATTTCGTAGTATGGCACCCGAGACCCATTATAGTGATGAGACAATGCATGATATCTTTTCTTTAATTATATCATCATTTGCATCTTTGACTATAAATCCACCAACTTGTATAACAAGGGAGTTAGGATATTTGAGACTATGGCTAATGCGAGGTATTGTATTATTATGTTGGATCTAGAATATGAGCATATAATAATTGACATGTTCCAAAATTTTCTTTTAGCAGTAATTCATCTTGGGAATATATTCACATTCATGGACACAATTATAGCCATTATATTGGAAGAAATAAAGTGACAATCTCTCCATGTACTAGCTTAGAGGGTATTTGGTAGAGACTAAAATCGGATTAAAATTGAAAATATAGTCGTTATTGTTGACTTTTATTAGACGGGTGGGACCCAATAACTGTCATATTTTCAATTTTAATTGGATTTTAAGCCGTACCAAACAGGCTCTTAATAAAATTCTAGCTTATCAAAAGTTTTCTTGATTTTAGATTAGTTACTCTATCTTATTCATTGTAATATCCACACTGGATATATGATAAATTGATTTACATTTTACCATATTTTCTTCTTCTTGGACCCCCTTTCTCTTTCTTGTTCCCCTTTCAATTGTTCGTAGTCAAATTGTTATGTTCCTCCGTCATAGGAGTAGACCAAAATTAACACTAGTTTTAGTTGCTAAAATCTAGTTACATTAAGCCTTTGGTTGGTTAAATTAAAAATAAAAATTTTAATTGATTTTAATAAAATATATGATTGAAAATTGATAAAAGTGCAAGTCTCATGAAATGTGTGATAAAAAATAAGTTTGAGGAAAAATTGATTTTGGAAAGTCGGGGCCAAACATTGGCTAAATGTCCCAGTAGATCTAGCAAGAACTAAGTGGGAATGGTGAAGAACGTGTAGCTTACTCTAAATTAATTAATTTATTTTTATTTTTTATTTTTTTATGTATGACTTGGGGATGTTACTAAGATGTGGATGTATAGATAAGAGATCCAACATCTATTATGATGTTGGGTCATATTCAAGACCGAAGATTTCTTGTAAAGTACCGAATTTATTTTTTTATAAAATAGAATTAATTATTTAACATGCTATATTTTTAATATTTTGAAGTTAGGGAAGTTAGGGACTAGAGCGAAAAATTCAATTTTAATTGTGTCAAATATTTGAATATTGATGGAGCAATGATAAGTATATGAATTTTGGGCTCGTTGGATATCTCGTAATTAATTATGCATTTTAGGCTCAGAAAAAATTAATTTGGATTAGCAGAGCTCAAATTATCAAGGTCGAAAGATATTGTCCTAATTTATATTTTAGTTATACTTATGAAGTATGATTTTTCTTGACGCATAATTTAAATATTTTATTCGGGATTGTACCATATTTTTATTTTATGTCCTACCAACTATTCCAATATACTTGCCATTTTCCCCTACTACTCCACAGGTTAGAATGGGTCGTTGGTTGGCGGGCAATGAAGTGCAATCGTTGTGCTAGACATTTGAAATTAATAAATTGAATATGGTGTAACGTGCATTGAATTCTAAATTTTAGCAGTAATTTTAGTTTATTAATTTTTTTTTAATTTTTTTTTTGAAATCTGGAAATTTCGCACATGTTGGTTGACCGAGTCAAGTAGTAAATTTAGAGGAAACATTTCATTAGTTTGTTTGCCAACTTTGTGAATTGTAATACTAATTCTCTCTCTTGATTTAACAGAACAACGAGTATTTTGGCTATTTTAGTTTCAGGTCTCCATGCACGTTGATTAGTTATAATAATTGTAAAAGAAATTTATCATAATACCCATACGGAAATCTAGTGATGATGTAACTAATGTTAACTATTGCTCACTCTTAAGTAAATAAAGGATTTTTCATGTTTTATAAAAGAAAAGAAATAGTTGGGTAGCGATCTAGGATTTCTAAAATTTGGGTCGTTACAACTTGGTAAAGTCCCGAATTTATTTTTTATAAAATAGAATTAATTATTCCACGTGTTATATTTTTAATATTTTGAAGTTAGGGACTAAAGTGAAAATTTCAATTTTAATTGTGTCAAATATTTGAATATTGATGGAGCAATGATAAGTATATGAATTTTGGACTCGTTGTATAGCTCGTAATTAATTATGCATTTTAGGCCTAGAAAAAGTTAATTTGGATTAGCGGAGCTCAAGTTATCGATGTGGAAAGCTATTGTCATAAGTTCTATTTTAGTTATATTATTTAATGAATTCAAATATTTTAGGAAATGACCGCAACTTCACACACGAATTCGATGCTTGATTTATTACGGACGGTACAAGAGTTGAACAAGTAGAATCAAGCGCCCCACCATAAAATGCACCGCTATAGTAGAATGTACCTTCGTTTGTCCTTGGAGCTATCTCAGTGGTTGAACAATTTCATAGGTACTAGCCTTCTACTTTCGATGACGATTCCGACCCACTGGCTTTGGAGGAGTGGATAAGAAGTCTGGAACGCATATTCGACACATTGCTTGTACGGATGCACAAAATGTACTATGCGCAACATTTATGTTTATTGGAACAGCTAGTTATTGGTGGGAATATGTTTCATGTACTAGGACCGAAGAGCAACATCGTAACCTAACTTGGGAGCAATTTAAGGAAGAAGTGATGGCAAAGTACTTTCCACAGGATTTGAGAGAATTCAAGGAATCAGAGTCTTTGCAGCTCAGACAGGGAAACATGTCGCTTAGTAATTACGAGAGGTAGTTTGAATAGCTCTCAAGGTATGCTCCGCATTTGGTAGATACGGAAGTTGAAAGAAAATCAGGAGGTTCGAAAACGGACTACGACTAGAGATGGGCATGATCATTATGTCTCATCATTTTACTTCATATTATGGAATGTTGGAGAGAGCTCATGCTATTTCATATTAGAGGACAACATTTCAGAAGTATGCCCAGCAAGGTACGGAGTCGTTTGGAAAAAGAAAGTGGAACGATCAGAGTAAGGACCGACGTAATTGGCAGAATAAAAGACCAAGCATTGGGATTCGTATAGATGGGACGAGTGAGAGTGTTACCCCTTGCCCTAAATGTAATAAACTCCACAGAGATGAATGCTTGCTTGGGAAGAACATGTGCTTTCGGTGTGGTAAGCTGGGACATATTGCTCTTAATTGTACAGAGCCTTCAAAGAAGAATGACGATGATCAAGACAAGAACAAGAATGGAAAGGCTCAAATCTTTGCACCGAATTAGCATGATGCGGATTAGAATTCGAATGAGATAGCAGGTGTTTTGTTATCATTTTTTGCACATGCTTATATTTTTTTAACTAATACCACACATTGTATTATCTTTCCCCATGGTTGCTATGTCTAACACTATAAATTAGAAAACAGGGATTTTGTTATTATCTAATGTACATGCTTACGTACTTTTTGACTCTGAAGCTACAAACTCTTTTATCTATGCATCCTTCGTAGATAAGTCAAACTTTACATGTGTGAAAACGAATAATGAATTATAGGTCAGAATCCCTTCAGGAAGAACCCTTTGCATGCTATGAAATTGGAGATTGATGGGAAAATATTATGGGTGGACTTATACCTTTCGGAGATGAAAGATTTCGATGTTATCTTACGCATGGATTGGTTGGGACTTAATCATGCAACCATTCGATGTCATGAAAAAGAAGTATTGTTTTACAAACCAGGAGAGAAAGAGTTCTGTTTCTTTGGAGCAAAGTTCAAAACTCTACCTTGACTTTTATCAGCCATACAAGCTAAGAAGACGTTGAGAAATGAGTCATGTCAAAGATTTCTAGTTAATATCATCGGTTCCCAACATACAAAAATGACTATTAATGATATTAACATTGTGCGAGACTTTTCAGACGTATTCCCAGAAAATCTATCAGGCATTCTACAAAATAGGCAAGTAGAATTTATAATTGATTTAGTTCCTAGAGTAGCACCAATATCTAAGGACTCGTACCGAATGGCACCGAAAGAACTTCAAGAATTGAGCTTACAATTAGAGGAGTTGTTGGAGAAAGGTTTCATTCGACCTAGTGTATCTCATTGGGGCGCTTCTGTACTTTTGGTAAAGAAAAATGATGGGAACATGAGGATGTGCATTGACTACCGAGAATTGAACCATCTTACCATAAAAAATAGATACCCCTTGCCAAGAATAGAAGATTTATTCAACCAGTTAAATGGTGCAAAGATATTTTCAAAGATCGACTTGAGATCAGGGTATCATCAATTGAGAATCAGGGTAAGCGATATATTGAAAACGGCCTTCAGGACTCGCTATGGACACTATGAATTCACTGTTATGGATTTGGTTTGACCAATACTCCAGATGTATTTATGGATCCCATGAACAGAGTGTTCCATCAGTATTTAGACTAGTTCATCATAGTATTTATTGACGACATACTTGTGTACTCAAAGGATAAAAAGCAACATGAGGAATAACTCCGAGTAGTGCTTAAAACTTTGAGGAAGGAGAAATTATATGCCAAATTCAATAAGTGAAAATTTTGGCTTGATAGTGTAGATTTTCTTGGTCATGTCGTTACCGTCCAAGGAATCGAAGTAGACCATATTAAGGTAGAAACAATAACAAATTGGCCTAGACCGTCCAGTGTCGGTGATGTTCGTAGTTTCTTGGGATTGGCTGGCTATTGTAGGAGATTTATTGAGGGTTTCTCAAAAATAGCAGGGCCGATGATTCAGTTGACAAGAAAGGGTGTGAAGTTTCGGTGGAAGGGAAAATGTGAAAGATGTTTTCAAGAACTCAAGTAGAGATTAACTTCGGCTCTTGTATTGACATCCTGATGGCTCTGATGGATTTTTTATTTACATCGATGTCTACAAGTAGGGTTTAGATTGTGTTTTGATGCAACATGGAAGAGTGGTTGCTTATGCCTCGAGACAATTGAAACAGTATGAACAGAACTATTCAACACACGACTTGGAGCTTGTAACGGTAGTTCACGCCCTAAAGATATGGCGTCATTACCTCTATGGTGGCAAGTGTGAAATCTATACAGACCATAAGAGTCTCAAGTATTTCTTCACCCAGAAGGAACTAAGTATCAGGCAGAGAAGATGGTTGGAATTAGTGAAGGATTATGACTGTACAATCCTTTACCACCCGGGTAAGACTAATGTAGTCGCGGATGCCTTAAGCAAGAAGACAAGATCACAGTTAGCAGTTTTACCCATAGTACAGGAACACTTAATAAAAGACTTTGAGAAACTGAGATTAGAAGTCATCACTCCGTCGACCTAGACTACAACAACAATAAAAGCGTTCAAGATTCAACGTACTTTTCGAGATCGAGTCAAGGAAGCACTGGATAAGGATCAATCTTTACAGAAGATCATATGTTTCCTGAATACTCTTCTTCTTAATTGAGTCATTAGAAGATGAATCTACATTTGAACGGCAAGGAGTCAACCCGTCATAAAAATAATTTACTTGTTGAAACATATATTTGAATCTCTCTCAAACCTCATGAAGTTGGTTATATCATGCTTAAGTTTGGCTACTCGCGCGGGTGGAACGAATTTGGTTGTAAAAATTTGAACAAACTCCGCCCAACTATTTATGCTCCTGGGTGGTAAAGGTTCAAGCCATTCCCTTACCTTATCATTTAGTGTATGGATAAATAATCTCATTCGAATCGCCTCCACATTTACGTCATCATATTTAAAATTGCCAACATTCTCCACAAATCGTGCAACATGAGAGTGTGGGTTCTCATCAGTCCTCCCATAAAATGGAATGGTATTGGAAAACAAACTGATGACATGCGGTTGAAGTTGAAAGTTTGGATGCCCATATGAAAGGTAGACAAAATTTGATTCATTATCTACCACAGGTACCTATGTCAACAAGCCGAGCCGAGCCCGAGCCAAAAAAAAAGTTCAGGCTCGGCTCGAACTTTTTTGAACGAACTTTTTGGGCCCGAGCCGAGCCCGAACAAAGCCCGACTAAAAAATGAGGCTCGGCCCAAGCTTTAGCCCGGGCCTTAGCGGGCCGAGCCGACTAAGGTAATTGTTTGTTTTTTATTTATTTATTATTTTTAATTAATGTACTAGGTAGCTAGAAAGCTGTCTGCTAAGACACTTTGCAAGCTATCTGCAAAGACTTTTAAAAATTAAAAAAAATTAATTTTTTTATATGAAGGGGTGGCTGCTCGGGCTCGAGCCGACCCCTCAAAATCGAGCTCGACCCAAGCCGGGTTTTCCTCGGGCTTTTTTCGGGCCGAGCCCGAGCTATCCTAGCCGCCACGTTTTTGCCACCCTAAACCACATGTGGATTCATGAAGTCCCCAAATAGCATATCTTCCTCATTTACAACAGGCTCTTGAACCCTACCCGTTCGATTACCAGAACTCAGTGGAATACTACCTCGTAGAATATTTTCTGGTTGAGCATTGAGTTCCACATTTTCTCCTCGTTGGGCCATTTCAATCAATCGTTGGCTTCTTGATTCTCTTTGTTTCCGTCGCTTTCTACGAAAAGTCCTTTCAATATCCAGATCAAGTTCGAAAAGATCAAAACTTCTCGAACGAAGCATACACTACCGAAGACCTAAGGGAATAAAAATTAAGAAGTCAACTTCACAATAAAGATATAAAACCTATACAAAAGAATAAAAACTAAAAATTATATAAATTAGAATCAACTAAGATGGTAATTAAAATGAAACATTACTCGGTAACGGCGTCAAAAATTTGTTCGCTAAAATCGTATACTGCAAGTGCACAGGTCGCGCTCAAGTAATAAAGTGGACCTTTTGAGTCCATATTGTTGATTCCTCGAGAAATGTTTACTTTCAATTACACAACTTTTAATCAATTTAATTCTAACAGTGAAAACAAACACACACAATTAAACATAAGATTTGAAAAGTGGTAAATAAACTAAAAATCTACAAAATAAGAAAAACACAAATACTTGAAAATTTTGGAGGAGAAGCATGGTTTCATTTAACCGTCGCCTAATTAATTTATCAACAAGCCAATTAATGAATTATTCATTCACGATGTTAGACCCGATCTTCAAATTTTAGTTAATTACATCTCTCAAGTGAAATTAACCATAATTGATTGGTTTAACATATTATATATCTATATCGATTACAATCAAACAATCGCATTCAATCATTGTGGAAAAAGCTCATTGGGTCCCTAGAGTTTATGGTATATCTCTATCCATTACACAAACCTATGGTTTCTACTATTTGGTCTAAAATGTACAATTTTCTCCTGAACGATGTACAAATCACTAGACACAATCATTTATTGGCCACATAAATGAAAATGCATGAAAAATAATAGTAGAAACACACGAAAATAAGCTACTTAAAAGCAAAGGGCAAATATAGAAATTAATCAATGCTAGGTTAAACTAATTCCACCAATCCCAACCCAATCAATTAACCCATTATATAAATATGATAACAAAGGAAAATATCTATCCAATACATTGCAAATATGGAAGAAAAATTGAGAAAATCAAAGGTAGAGATAAAATCATATTTGAAGTTTTGCTTGATTTTCCCAAATACTTTGATGTATTTCCCTTTTTAAGCTCTTGATTGTTCCAAAATCCCAACAAAAAATGGAAGAAAAAAAAGAAAAAATGAGAAAAAGAAAATAGCAAATGAGGACAAAACGGGAAGCTGCACGCGCCCAACAGAAATCGAGAAAATGAAATCTGTGGAAGGAGAGTCATATGATTTTTAAAACAAAATCTAGTGAAAATTGTAGCCTTGGTCCCTGGTTTTACAAAAAATAATTAAAATGGTATTCAAGTTTCAAAAGTGATCATAACAACCAAAAAACACTCCAAGTCCTGCAACTTTCATCATGTACAATCCGGTCACCAAAATTTGACTTTCATTCCAAATTTTGCCATCCATAAATTGCATCCCAAGGTCCTCAAATTTTGGCAATTGTACATCTTGGTCCCCAAAGTCATGAATTTTGTACACTTTTAGTCCATTTTTCTTCCTTTTGTCTTGTTTTCTTTCATTTTGGTGATTTTTACTTATAAACGCAATAAATACATAATTGTGAGTAGAAATTCGCTCAATTTTACAAATAATAATTATATTTAGGTGTTAAATAAGTGTGCAAAAACACACTTATCAAACGTGATATTGGAAAAAGCTTACTCAACCCCGTACGCTGCATATCTAGGTGGTACGAAAATGTATTGAGATCTTCGAGATACATTTTGATGGAGAAACATGAAGAGAGGAATTGGTTTGTTTGTAGAGAAATGTATTGTTTGTTAGGAGGTCAAGGCAGAACATCAAAGGTCATCAGGACTAGTAAAATCGTTGGATATTCCAGAATGGAAATTGGAACACATAGCAATGAATTTTGTGGTAGGCTTTCCGAGATCATCAAGAGGTCATAATACTAATTGGGTGGTGGTTAATCATTTGACAAAGTCGACCCATTTTCTATCAATTAACGTAAATTTTAATATGGAGCAACTTGCATAGTTATACATCAGAGAGATAATTAGATTACATGGAGTTCTAGTCATCATTGTTTCAGATAGAGACCCGAAATTCACATCAAAGTTTTGGAAAAGCTTGCAAGCAACCGTGGGGACAAAATTGAAGTTTAGTACTACTTATCATCCACAGACAAATGGACAAAGAACCATTCAAACTCTAGATGATATGTTGAGAGCATGTGTTTTGGATCTTTGTGGTAGTTGGAAAGAACATCTGCCATTAGTTGAATTTGCTTACAGCAATAGGTTTCAAGCCACTATAGGCATGACCTCACATGAAACTCTTTATGGTAGAAAATGCAAATCTCCTATCCATCGGGACGAAGTCGAAGGGAATAGAATTTTGGGTGATCCTGAAATCATCAGACGAACAATTGAAGCAGTTGATAAGATTAGAGCAAGAATAAAGATAGCACAAGACCGACAAAAAATTTATGCCAATGGTAAAAGATATGATTTGGAATTTGGTGTGGGCAACAAAGTTTTTTTGAAGGTAGCACCAATGAAAGGAGTTGAGACCATGGTTCATTTGACCTTTCGAAATTCTTGAAAGGATTGGTGTTGTAGCTTACCGAATTGCCTTACCAATTGAACTTGCAGCAGTGCATAACGTGTTTTATGTTTCGATACTCAAAAAATATGTTCATGATCCCAATCAATGGTGGGTTATCAGATATTAGGGTATAAAAGGACTTATCATATGAAGAAATCCCGACAATAATCTTGGATAGAAAGGTGCACCAACTCAGAAACAGAGAAGTTCCCCTGGTTAAGGTCCAATGGAGAAATCATAGACTTGTCGAGTCAACTTAGAAGAAGGAAGAGGAGCTTAAGATCAAATATCCAGGACTCTTCGATTAGCAAAGACAATTTTTGAGGACGAAAATATTCAAGGAAGAGAAATTGTAAAGTTTGAATTTTTTTTTTTATAAAATAGAATTAATTATTTCACATGCTATATTTTTAATATTTTGAAGTTAGGGACTAAAGTGAAAATTTCAATTTTAATTGTGTCAAGTATTTGAATATTGATGGAGCAATAATAAGTATATGAATTTTGGGTTCGTTGGATAGCTCGTAATTAATTATGCATTTTAGGTTCACAAAAAATTAATTTGGATTAGCTGAGCTCAAATTATCGAGGTCGAAAGATATTTTCCTAAGTTATATTATAATTATATTATTTAATGAATTCAAATATTTTAGGGGTGGTACGAGATATATATATATATATATATATCTTTCTATATATAAAAAGTGTCTATTTAACGGAATTTGTTGGTTTAACGGAAAAACTAACGGAATTTCTTGATTTAACGGAAAAACTAACGGAATTTCTTATTTTTAACGGAAAATCTTTTTTCACCATCCCTACTTTCAAAATTATAATTAAATAATAATAATAATAAATTAGCTTTTGATAATTCTTTCAAACTAAAATATTTTGGAGTTAACTTATCAGAATCGACTGTTTCTCGAATCTGTTTTATGTATCTAATTACGATTTATCCAACGAGACAAATATTCATATATTTACGATAACTCTATCAATATCTAAATATTTGACACAAATAAAATATAATTTGATAAATGTATCATTTAATCCATAACTTTCAAAATATTAAAATATAGTATATAAAAATCGAATTATATTTTATGAAAATTTTCGGGGTATTACTTTCTCACCCCCTTAAAATATTTTCGTTCTCGAAAATTTACCGTCACTTACCAATACTAAGTCTAACACATGATACACATATATTATCGTAATACATATCATACTTTAACGATAAAATGAATTGCATTATTACTTAAAAAAGAGTAAAAACTTAAGTCATGCAAAAAGTTTAAGTCTCCATTTGTTTTTCATTAAAAACTCATAAAAATGAAAAATATGACCGTTATCCATCACATCAATCTATCAACTTTGAATTTCTATCTTTTGTGTGAGGTCCAATAACGACTATATTTTTCATTCTCATTCTACATTAATGAGAATCAAATGGAGTCTAAGTAAACTCATTTTCTTACCCCTTAACATACCTTGAGTTTTTTGTTTGTGATTTTGAGTTGGAAATGACAGAGAGAAACACTTTATTTAATTATTTATCAATTACATAAACATTACATCATTAATTATTTAATTAACCAAAAAAATTACATCTTTATTAATAACAAATTAATTCTTAAACAAAACTATTAAATATAAACTAAGCAAACGTGCATTGCACGTTGCTTACACCTAGTATGTATATATATATATATATATATATATATATATATATATATATTGATTGACAAGACTTAGTCAAATATTTTGGTTGATATTCTGTTTCTCCACCTTTATCCAACTACCATATCCCACACTTTCTCACTACATGCTAACTCTTGAAGATCATGTTATTATTGCTGGTGTATATAGATACATGCATAATGGATGACACACAGAAGGAAAAAAAGAGAAAAAACTATATTCATGCACTGTAACCACAATAGAGGTAGAAAAAAATATATTTGGAATGTGATATTGGAAATTTCATCTTCCGAGAATTTAATCTTATAAGGTAGGAAATGAGGTGCGGTTGATTTATTCCTTTTAAATTATTTTTCTTTCATGTTGATGAAATTTTATACTTATGAAAGTTAAAGATATGATATGATGATATAGTCATTCTAGTACAAATGATATGATATGATATGAGCTCTTACCGATTTCTAAAGATATGATGACGATATGATTTTTCTTGATGCATGATTTAAATATTTTATCCGAGATTGCACTATATTTTTTATGTCCTACTGAGTATTTCAATATACTCACATTTTTTCCCTACTCCACAGGTTAGAACGAGTTGTTGGTTGGCGGGCGATGAAGTGCAGTCGTTGTGCCAGACATTTGGAATTAATAAATCGAATCCGGTGTAACGTGTCTTGAATTCTAAATTTTAGCGAAAACCTTAGTTTATTAATTTTTTTGAAATCGTTCATTTTATTTGAAACCTGGAACAAATTTATTTGAACATGTAATTTTGTATGATGACTTGAATTTTTTTAACTTGTTTATGGTATTTGATGTTTATGTCGCTATTTACGTTTTCTTTATAAATATTAGGCTTATTCGGACAAAACGTCCATACGTTTGACAGTGAGTATGCACAATGTCCCAACATTTTTTTTTTTTTTTTGTATTTTCGCCTCTACTTCAACGTTTCAGTGTGGAAAACATCATTTTCACTATTTTTCAGTGTAAAATGACCAATATACCCTCAAATTTAAATAAAACAAAGAAAATGAAATGAAAAATAAAAAAATAAATTGTAATTATACTCCTAAACTTTTTAAAAAGTGCAAGTGAGTCCAAAAGTCTTATTAAAAGGCTTAAGTACAAAACGTCCCTACGTTTGACACTTAATGCGGAAAACGTCCCTACGTTTCAAACATGTTTATATTTGCTCAATAGCATAAAACGTCCCTACGTTTGACACTTATTGAGTAAAATGTCCTTACGTTTCATTTCTTTTTACATTTTCGTCCTTATTTCAACGTTTCATTGCGGAAAAACGTCATTTTCACTATTTTTCAATGTAAAATGACCAATATACCCTCATATTTAAATAAAACAAAAAAAGGAAAATAAAAATAAAAATAAATTACAATTGTGCTCCCAAACTTTTTAAAAAGTGCAAATGAGTTCAAAAATTTTATTAAAACAATCAGTATTCTCTTCCTGTCTTAGTTTTATCCTCCATCAACCACCTAAACCACCGGACCCCACCACCATTCAAACCATCTCACATTTCTCTACAATCCTGGGGCTGATAGTTGTGGCCAGCATTAACAGTTTGAATGGTGGGGTCTGGTGGTTTAGGTGGTGGATGGAGGATAAAGTTGAGAGATGAGGAAAAGACTGATGGTTTGAATGTTTTAATAAGATTTTTGAACTAATTTGCACTTTTTAAAAAGTTTGGAAGCACAATTGTAATTTATTTTTATTTTTATTTTATTTAAATATGAGGGTATATTGGTCATTTTACATTGAAAAATAGTGAAAATGACGTTTTTCCGCAATGAAACGTTGAAATAAGGATGAAAATGTAAAAAGAAATGAAACGTAAGGACTTTTTACGCAATAAGTGTCAAACGTAGGGACGTTTTGTGCTATTGAACAAATACAAACATGTTTGAAACGTATGGACGTTTTCCGCATTAAGTGTCAAACGTATGGACGTTTTGTGCTTAAACCTTTAAATAAGACTTTTGGACTCATGTGCACTTTTTAAAAAGTTTAGGAGTATAATTACAATTTATTTTTTTTATTTTTCATTTCATTTTCTTTGTTTTATTTAAATTTGAAGGTATATTGGTCATTTTACACTAAAAATAGTAAAAATAATGTTTTTCACACTAAAACGTTTAAATATGGGCGAAAATGCAAAAAAATAAAATGTTGGGACGTTTTGCACACTCACTGTCAAATATAAAGACGTTTTGTGCTAATAAGCCTAAATATTACGTCGAACTGGGAGGTTGAAACGTTGGACAATTGATTTACATTTCCCAAGAAATGTAATGTGCCGGAATAATGCTTTGAAATTTGGTGACTTTTGAGGCTGGGTCCTACTGAAGAAAGAGAAAAATAAATGATACGTATCATGTTTCAGTAAGGATTAAATTAGTATACTACTTGTACTTTGATTTTGTACATGTTGGTCGACCGAGTCATGTAGTAAATTTAGTGGAAACATTTCATCAGTTTGTTTGTCAACTTTGTGAGTTTTAATATTAATTCTCTCTTCATTTAACAAAACAGTGAGTATTTTGGCTATTTTAGTTTTAAGTCTCCATGCACATTGATTAATGATTAGTTATAATAATTGTAAAAGAAATTTATCATAATACCCATTGGGAAATCTAGTGATGATATAACTAATGTTAGCAATTGCTCACTGTTAAGTAAATAAAGGATTCTAAAATTTGGGTAGCGATCTTGAATTTCTAAAATTTGGGGCGTTACATTTCTTCACCACAGTTTCTATTAATGGGGCTTCTCAATTCTCAAAGCTGTGAAAACGGTGTTGAAGATTGAAATGATCAAAAATGGAAAGTGAGATTTAATCCTTTGTTGGGGATTAATTAATAGGAACTATGTAGGAGAAATTCTGGTGGGAACCACGAAACGTATGAAAATAATTAGCAGTAGTCTTGATTACGTGGTTGAAATTAAAGTTTGGCTTTGACTTGTAGTTAACGTGACTTCTAAGTTACGAATAATGTTAGACGAACATATGCTAAAGCTGATAAGCGTTTTGAGTGCTAGAGTATAGTTGCATGTTTATCTTGAAATTTGAATATCAGAGTTAAAATACCAGTGACTGCAACTACTGAAGGCACCCTTAAAACCTTGTAAGTAGAGAATACTCCAGTTAAGCCCATGAGACAAGCCTTAACTTAGCAAAATGTACACAAAGTCATTACGATTCAATCTTCCTTCCTAAAAGAATTGACATCCATGACAACTCATATTTCTAGTTGGGTGACTTCATGGAATGGCCTTCCCCAGGTCAGCCATCCACTAAAAGGGTCTATCTCCCGAAGGGTAAGTGCCTACTGCCTGATTTAATACCAATTGTTACCACCACATTAGGTTAGTCACCCTTAGAACCAACTCGGAAGAAGAGGGTGTCTAAGTGGTTATAAGTCTACATCTCAAGACTTAACTCAGTGATGGGTGACACAATTAGAGTGGTTGCACATAACAGAAGAATTTTGAGTTCTTACAAATTTGACCAGAAATACATAGTGAATTTTAATGGAGCTAAGCAAGCTAGGAATGGTGACCAGACTTCTTGATTTTCCAGAGCTCTTTTGCTACCGTCATCATATCTGGCCTCTCTTCCCCCTTTTCTTCAATGCACCTCAAAGCAAGATCCAGGAAATCTTGCAATTGCATCTCTACTTCATTTCCCTCTTCTATAAGTTTCTGATCTACGGAAGGTTTTACTCGATGCATCTCAAAACAGCTTCTATAGATCTTTGTGGTACAGACTATTTGTTCTGTTGGATGGGGCCATATATATTGTTGTCCAGACAGGAGATTGAGTAAAAGCAAGCCAATACTATAGACATCAGTTTTCTGGTTCACAATCTTTGAATTTGTATATTCAGGGTCTATAGAACCACATTGCCCGAGCAGAACATCTTTCACCTGGAATTCTCCGGGAGGAAGCATTATGGAGTTTGAAAAGTCAAACAATTTAGTAACACCAAATTGATCGATGATCACTTTATCTGTCCTTAGCTCTTTATAGATCACTGGCCTGGGAAATGCATCATGAAGATAAGCAATTACATAAGCAATATCAGCTGCGACTTTCAGTCTGCTTTTCCAGGGTAAAAATTTATCGCTGCTCGGGTAGTAGAGTCGATCAGTAAGAAGTTCATTTCCAGAATCTTCGTATACCATAACCGGGTATTTGAATTCCAGGCAACAGCCTATAAGCTTCAATACATTTTTGAGATGGCTCATTTGTGATGTAATCACTATATCATTGATGGCACCATTAAGTTTACGGGGGCTGATCAGTTCGTCATGGAACTTCTTCACCAAAACCGGGCGATCTCCCAAACGTCCTTTGAATAAATAACCATTTTCACTGAGATGTACACAGTCCGCGAAGTCATTTGTCGCCCTGATGAGCTCTTGGGCAGAGAAGCTAGCAATAGGAACTCTATGGCGTCCATCAAAAGACGCAATAAGATCCCCTAGTAGTTCGCCTCCATTATTCAAGAAGGCGACTGATGTTTCTTCCTTCTGATTAGATCTAAAGCATGACGTCAACCTTTTGAGGGGGTTCATGGAACTTGATGCTCAACCGATCAGTACTTTAAACTGACTAGGGGCGCAGGGTATAGGTGGGCTGCGAGCATTAGCTTGCTGCTCCCTATCAGTCGCCCTGCTTCTTGAAAGAAAAGAGCGGTTGTTGTCTTAGGCTATCAGGAAATTGATTAGTTGGAAATCAGGAGGTTACACAAGAAAAAGCTAGCTGATTTAGGACTTCGCATAAACTGAAAGAAGAAGAAGAAACTGAGAGTGGGCAGCTTAATTATTTGCTTTCACAGGTCTTTGATTTCGACTAAAGATCAA
Source organism: Fraxinus excelsior (assembly GCA_019097785.1). Classification (NCBI taxonomy): domain Eukaryota; kingdom Viridiplantae; phylum Streptophyta; class Magnoliopsida; order Lamiales; family Oleaceae; genus Fraxinus; species Fraxinus excelsior. The sequence continues at coordinate 2,627,288 of CM032642.1, forward strand.
GAAAGACTTTTGAATGTGAAAGCAATAGAGTGGTAGAAGATTCTCTCTTTGTGGGGTACAACTGCCTCATATCACAATTGACCTTTTGTCAAGTTTCGGGACGGAGGAGCAACTTGTCTGGCGAAGATTTTATTTTAAACACATGATCCAAGAGGTGACTTGCATATTTAGCCGGTCATCATTTTTTCGGAACTCATTTTTTTTTTCTTTTATACTTATTTTTAATCACACATTCTTACAATAAAATATTTTTCACGTAAATTCAAAATTTTCTCCTACTTTTTAACTACACATTCTTTAAAAAAATTACAATTAAAAAACAAAAAACAAAAAAAATAGCGGTCAAGTGCTTTGGTTAAGCTTAAAATTTACATTTTTTAAAACAAATGTTTACTTATACTTAAATAAGTAAATTTTTAAATAAATTATATTTTTTATTAGTCAAAGTTTGAAAAAATTTAAGTTAAACTTGTTGGAATAGGTTAAAATCGATTTAAAATATAAATTGATAGAAATAAGTGGTGTATAAATGGTAGTACTCTTGGGTCACACAAATGTGTGAATAAAATTTAGGTTGGACCGATTATGTTTTTAAAATTAAATAGATGCCAAACAAGCACTTATTTTGAAAGTAAGCCATAACTTACATCAAAATAAGTGACTTCTTTTAGAATAGATGCCAAACAAGCACTTATTTTGAAAGTAAGCCATAACTTACATCAAAATAAGTGACTTCTTTTAGAAACAAGAAGTTACTTAGAAGGTAAGTTTAAGTGACTTTTTAAGTTAGCAAAACATGTTGATCAAGTGAGGAGAAAAGACAGATAGTTGATTAAATTTGTAGTAGGCCATAAACTGATTCTCATGTCATGTTCTGTAGAATGCTTCACTTCTGCAGATGAAGGATCTAGTGTTAGAAAGTACAATGCTAGACAAGGCCATCAAGGAGTTAGAGATGATGGTTGAAGAATGTATTTGACTATATCTGCTGATATAGTATTCTCATACTTGATATAATGTGAGTTACGCAGTCATTAATTCTTTTATCGTGTTTGAAAATACCAGCTAGACCACCATAGTTGGAAGTTCAGGATGCTGACAATCCATCGAATGCAGTAAAAAGGAGATTTAACACCTGAAATATGACAGAAGCCGCTAAAGTTGCCAGATTAGCAGTAATAAATGGATAATAACAGTCTTTGGCTTATCTCTGTCTCTATGTTTAGGGGTTGTCTATTTCCGATTTCTATTGCTTTTTGGACCGTTGCTACAGTGTCATAGCCACAACTTTTGACTTTTTTGTGTCATAGATTTTGTACAATTTTGAAAATCAACGGTCCAAAAAAGCCATTTTCTTTGATTTTAATTGGCACCAGACATCATCTTAATTTGCTTATGTCCTTACTGACACGACCCGGCCTCAAGTCATCCTAGTGGACCCAGACGTGGCGTGCGTTGATGATGAATTTCAGCTAGATGCTTGACCAACCACCAAGGCCACATAGACTGTTCTATGACTAATTGACTAATCAAGGACTATAATATTTTTATAAAAATTTTGACAGGATTTTCCCTAAAATATGGACAAAACTAACCTAAAAATCAACAAATATTCATAAAAACACCTACACCAATTGTGGAAACCACCAATGCCACCACAACGCAACCACAATGCATTACATCAAGTTTTACAACCTTTCGACTAAATGCGCCTCAACAAAATATTAGACCAAAAGTTTTATAATGTGAGTCCCCAAAATACAATACAATACATACTATGAAATGATTAAAATCGTGCAACTAGATGGTGGTTAATCAGGTTTTGGCAGTGTATCTGAATCGTGTATCTGAATAAGCTAAATTCTATAATTTAAAGGAACTATCATATGATATTCAAAAATCTATGAATTTACAAATGAATAAACATACTATGATATATTAAATAGTCACACCAATAAGTACCCAATGAATAGTCTTACATATGTACAGAGTAATCTCGATGTACAAGGCAAAGCTATTCAAATCTGATAATCTGGTCATACGTACGCATAGCTGCCCCAAAGGCTAAGCACCCTAGTACACGGCCCAAAGCCTATATGTGTACGAGAGTGGGTTCCAAAGACCTCTGATAATCTGGTCATACACTGTGGAAACACATTCACATCAGTGCAGAGCAGGTAAAATAACTGAATCTGGTCATACACTGTGGAAACACATTCACATTAGTGCAGACTGGAGTAAAATCACCTGGGTACTTTCTGGTGGTTTAAAAATAACTTTTAATACGTTGAAACACGTAATATGAATATAAAATGCTAGATGAATAATTTAAATGAACTAGATTTAACTTTAAAAGAATTAACTTTAAAATCCATTAAATTCTCGAAAGCATGCTGTCAAATCGAATATAGGAAATAATTAAGTTCCTAATATGATATAAATTCAATAATTATTCATTTCTGAAACGTAAATTTTTCCACTCACTGAGTACGAGCTACAAGCTAGATCGGCTGATAGACGTTTCCAATTTGTTCGTCATCACCTGAAATATGATGTGAATAGTCAATTTAGCCACTGACGAACCAAGACCTTTAATATCGAATGCAATAGTAATTAAACTAAACTTCCTCAATACATGACTAAATCTCCAACATAAATCACTTAATCCAATAAACTAATTATACTTTCTAGTTCTATTACTAGTTGCCATATATCAAATTACTTCCATCACAACCATAAAATAAATATCCATCTTCCCTTTAGTGAAAACTTGAAATCATAGTTCCATCCTAACTTTGACACCTTGTTCCCTTAATACATTCCTCCAAGTGAGCATTATATCAACATAATCATTTCTCCAACAATTTATTCCAAAATACCCAATTTAGAATTTCTAGGGTTTGCCAAAATTGATATAACTTACCTTGAATCAAAAGGGAAGCTAACAAAATACGAAACTTGAGCTAGAAATCAAACTTTTCTCCTCCCATTAGAAATTTTCGGACCATATAAACCCTAGAAATCAACATAATTAATTTTGGCATCATGAAAATAAATGAATAAATCGAACCTAAAGTTTGAAGAAATTAACTCTTACATTTTCTTTCTCCTTTTTCCTTTCCTTTCTTCCTTTTTTTTTTTTTATTTCCTTTCTTTTCTTCCTTTTTCTTCCCCTTTTTCTCTCCTGCCTGAAACCTGTCTGTGCGTGAGGGAGTGAGAGGAATGAGACAATTTGGGTTGAAATGTCAAAGGTTGTAGAGATTTTGCACATGGAGTCCTTATACTTCCCATAGTGAATAAGTAAGTCATCAACTTCCAATCTAATCTATTTAAATCCCTCACATATATCCAATAATAAAATGAACCCCAAAAAAATATTTTAGTCCAATTAAATCCTTATTGATATTGACTTTGACTACTTAAAAATTGGGTTGTAACACTTACAGATTATGCTTTACCTCTACAGAAGTTAGAATCTATTTTGGGCTGGCTGCAACAGGCAAGTCTTAGAAAAATATCAAAGGATGTGACTAACCGTACACTTGATGCAATTTTTAGGACCATGAAGGTATCTTTTTCTTTTAGACGAAGAACCAACATATGAATAATTTGTGTTTGTTTTGCTTGCTCTCTGGGTTTCCTGCATTTCAATCGTGGCTGTGTTCATGAGTCTATTTGAGCGAGCAATTTTGCATTTTCTAACTTCAGATTGTTTGGGAAGAGAAGCAAACCAGTTTTAAGCATTTTTATTGCAGTGAGGCTAACACATGTCTAGTTTGGGTAAAGCTCACTTGTAGAACCTCCTCGTAAGGAGAAGGTGACCAAAGTTAGATTTCGGGATAATACAAAAAGATGAAAATAAAGGAAAAAATCATGAGATAAATCAATATATGATTACAAAAGTTGAAGAATTAGAACAAAAATTCTTAGAATCTACTGACGAAAAATATAATAAATACAAAAAATAGTTAGAAGAATTAACTGAAAAAATGAAAAATACAAAATCCAACTTATAGTTATGTAAAACCAAAATTTAGTAGTGTTGAAGTAGTTGACAATATGCATTCACCATTCATTTTCGAGGACACTCCGCCACGTGATAGGGTCCTTCACATAAAAAACACATCAATTTAGGAGTGGCATCAGATCTGCCCCCGTTGCTTTTCATTTATTCCATTTATTACTAGTGTTGCTGTTATGGTTTCCCTGCAAGTTACTCTGACGGGTACCTTGATAGGCTCCTCCTTTGTTTTGAGAGTAACGCTCTCATCCATTTGAGTTCGGGTTGGGTCTGTAAGGTCTGTTTCCACCTACAAATGCTTGACTAATCCTTGAATGCCGATCTTTTCTCGATTCCAGCTAATAGTCACTTAAACATTAGGCAGCTCCCATAACCACGCTCAAATTAGTGACATTCTGTCTCTAAAGTTCCATGTGTGTCCACAGTTTCAACCCTTCCATAAATGTGAATAGCTCATCATTTTCTGACACATCTCGAATGTTCAGCATATGTCTTGAAAAGATTTTCACGTACTCCCTAATGGAGCTTGTGCGTTTCAGTTCTCTTAATGCCCGACGTGCCTTATATTCCACATTTTCAGGGAAAAACTGAGATCTAATTGCTTTCTAGAGGAGATCCCAAGAATCTATTCGGATCTTGTTGGTTTGAAATATCATTATACTTCGTCCGCCACCATAGCTTTGCATCCCTACCAAGATACATGGTAGTTGTTGTAACCTTTCTCACTTTGTTTTGGATTGAAATTGCAAGAAAACATTATTCCATATCGAACGAGAAGTTCTCACTTTTTTAGCATCGCGTGCCCTTCCATAGGTACACAGTTCTGAAATTCTGAGCCTATGAACAGACTCTTATGTGATGGCTTGCTCATTTCCAACAGTGCGTTGAAGCACTAGTAATTGAGCTCTTAACTCTTCCATTTCATCCTGCAAATCAAGTATGATGGCAACAGTTTCAGTTATTACTGCGCAAGCCTTTTGGCTGTGTAATTCTCGAATTTTCATCTTTGCCACCTCGACTTTTTCCTCGAGGCCCTCTATGGCATAGCACAACCTAGTAGTTGACTCATCAAACGCATCCACGCGCTATTTTGTAGTCCTCTTTTGAACAGCTACCACCTTTATGGTGTTCGAGGAATTTGGATCCATAGCTTTCTTATCGAGAGTCTTGAGCAGCAACTCTGATACCAACTTTCACAAGTTGCCTTTCTTCTTGATACGAAAAGGGACACCGTGCGACAGTAGTCTGCTCCGCTAAACTACCTTTCGCCTTATCTTGATCATTTCAGGACGAAAGAAAATTTGATTATAATTTATAGAAAGTTTGCGACATGAAATTGAAATACATTGAAAGTAACTTGATAATTGATTGCTTGAAAACTAGAAATTGCAATTGATGAAAATAGAAAATTATAATGGTTAGTATAATGGGCGAACACCAGAATGCTTGAAAGATTAATACCTCTTATAATAGCATTCAGAACAAAAAATCAAGTGACGAGAGTAGACATTTAAAGTCTGTAGAATCATACTAAAATTTTCCTATTTTCTAGCTATTTTACAATTTGAATAAACTATTACAATAGAAGTGAAATTACAACTCAAACTTGAACTAATATTTACAATGTGCGGTCGAAATTGGGCCAACTGCTGCTACAATAAAGTCAAGGGGCTTAAGTAAAGCTGCGGTCGTTAACACATGGTGTTGATCCAGTATACTTATGTTTTTGTTGCCTGATGGTTCAGGATTGCCTCTCTTCTGGTTATCAATAGTAGTTGTAAATACTATTCAAGAGTAAGCTCATATTTATAATTCTGTCAAATTGTCCATGTTTTTCATAGTCGATTTCAAGCCTTGGTAAAGGTAGGAGGTTACAGTAGGTTGATCGCCCGTGTAAAATTTTGTCAAATCTTATGATAGGAATGTACACTGAAAAAAAAAAAAAATATGCAGTCAACTTTAAATTTACTGTCAACAAGGTAGTCTATTGTTGTATGAGCATGCCCATGTTTATAATATATATGGATTTCTTTGGAGGGCGAGAAAACTTTGCCTCAAGTGTTACAACCTCGAGATCAACTTCTTGGAAATCAAACCGAAAGATAAAGGAAAGATTCACCAAAAAACTATCTATTCTTCAGATTTTTTGAAGAACCTACTATTGAGACGTTAGATCTTGATCTTAGCCAATATGAAGAACAAATCAAAGAAAATGCTTCTCAATTCTGCACAATTCTTTTTGCAACACAAATCATATCTGGCCTATCTTCTCCCTTGGCTTGGGTGCATGTTAAAGCAAGATCCATTACAGCCTGGAATTGTTTCTTTCGCGCCATACCTCATTTTTCTTTCAAAATTCTCGAGTCGACAACTAAAAAACAATAGTTTTCACGAGGACGAGAACATGTAGAAGCACACCGAAGTAGTAGTCATCATAGGAGTAACAGTAGCAGATAATAAGAAAATGCCCCTTGCATAGAATCTTCAACCTCGATTTTTCTAGGAGGTAGTATCATAGCATCAGAGAAATTGAACATTTTGGCAACACCATTTTGGTGTATGATCCTTCTGTCTGGCCTCAATGTCTTTAGCAATCTTCAATCTATTTCGTCACAACAATCTATGTTCGAATTCTAGACAATGCCCAAGTAACTTCAAGACATTCTTGAAGTGAAGTTATCACTATATCACGAATAGACCCATTCAAAATCCACGAATTATCAATTTGAGAACGCGTGTACAGTTTTCATAAATAGTCAATAGTACCATGTTGCAAACTCAAAACTAGAATGAAAGAAGAAGGACGGAGTAATGTAAATGTTTCTCATATCTTATGATATGATTTCACCTAAAGAATGCAAATTTAATGGTTCATTTGACATGACTTTTGAAAAGTCAAAATGAGCTTTTGAGACTCAAAACCTACTCTCGAACAAGTTTGGCTAATTTTATGAAAGTGTTTCTTTTACTTAAAAGAGCTTTTAGAGGAAATTGGTCAAATATGAGTTTCTCTAAAAGCACTTTTGAAATAGAAAGTTCTTTTAAAAATTAATTTACAAACAAAAATTTAGGTAGCTCCATCCAAAAACTATTCTATAATGAGCAAAAACAAAAGCAAAAATCACGTCAAACGATTTGTATCTAAAAAAATTGTTACCGCCAATTTATATAACTTAAATGAATGTCTATCTAGCGCTTTTAAGTTAGTTCTTTTGCTAAATATAATTTTTAAGTTACTTGTAAGTTAGCTTTTAAGCATATTCAGTCTCTGTTTAGTACACATTAAAATTATTATTTTCATTTTTCTACTTATTTTTAACCACACATTCTTCAATAAAATAATATTTTACATCACATCCACAACTTTTCCTTTTTTTTTTTCAATCACACATTCTCCATCAATCTACTATTTCATAATACATTCTTTCACAATAATGTGACTCAAACGCACCTTCAATCATGCTTTTCCTCACTTTGATACCACCAAAAGAAGATGAAAAAGAACAGAATTTGCAGCCCAATCAAGAAAAACCAAACAAGGCACAAACTTGTCGTTTACCATACTAACCTCTACCTACACAAAACAACCTTACACAAAGATGCAAATATTAACTTGATCAAGGGTGAAATTGGAATACACTGCACTGCAAGTAGAAACAAATATTTGACCCTGGCCATAAGCAAGAATCAATAGCTCAGCATCGAGACGAGAATGAGGTAGAGAGAGATGGGATTTCTCTAAGGGTGGTTGCTCCTCTCTCTTTGCCAGTGATTTCTCCATTAATCTAAACCAACAGCCCTTAAATTAAAAGGAGAAAAACATATGCATACATATATACAGATACCTTGCCTTTGGTCTTTATATTCACACCACAGTTTTGTTTTCCGATTTCCGATCATGGGATCTGCTGAATATGAGGCTGTGATGATAATTTTCCTCTTGCTGAGCTAAATCCGATTGGGGATTGAGATAAATCGACCCGTATCTTGGCATGGCGACTCGGATGGCATCAAATTAGGATTTGTTTCTTGCAACCGGAGATTCGCAGCCATGGCGTGGTCGAACTCTCTCTCTCTCTCTCTCTCTTCACCTCCACAGATCTGAGCCTCAAATTTTCTTGCACCGTGTTTGGCAACACAATTCTTTTCCAAACATCACTTATGATTCTTACTTTTAACTTTTAAGTAAAGAAAGTCACATATTTTGAAAGAAATTATTTACACAGTGCACTCAAATTAAACAATTTATTTTTTGTACTCATTTTCAATTACATTAACACTGTAAAATATTTTGTACGTAATTTTTTTTTTCACTTTTTAACTGTACAGTTTACAAAAATCACCTTTCAAAACATCATTTTTACATAACAATGGACATCAAATATGGGCTAAATTGCTTTTTCTTTTCCCCTCAATTTTCAAAAACAAAAAATTATCTTTTAGCATTTTTGGAAATCGGTGATAAATAGTTTAAATTATAAATATAGAAAAATGAATGGCATGCAATACTTTCACGTCACTTGGAATATATAAATAAAAAATAATATGAGTATTTATAAATTTTAATCAAACGTAACTCTCGTGATAATTAATTTATTTATAACTCTTTACAATAAAAAATTATTTTTTAAAAAATTTCATGAGTTAGAAATTACAAGAAATATAAATATTCGTTAAAAATAGATATTCAAAGAAAAATAATTTTAAGCTCCCGTTTGGTGCATATTATTTTCAAAAGAATGCATTTTTTGTTGATGTGATGGAGAATATGTAGTTGAAAAAGAAGGAAAAGTTATTGATGTGACAAAAAATATTATTTTATTAAAGAATGTGTGGTTGAAAATGAGTAGAAAAATGAGAATGAAAAATAAAATCTAGCCCAAACAGGGGCTAATTTTTTTGTTTAGTTTTATTCAAAGTGCATTTTTCTCTTCTCTCTTTTTTAACAACATATTTTTCAATAAAATAATATTACAAGTAAACTCAAAACTTATCATTTTTTTACCACACATTTTTCAAAGAAATCACTATTTCAAAATATATTTTCATAAAAAACACATTATGATAATATGATAGAACCCAAACAAGGGCTAAGAATCAAAGAATTGATTGTCCGAGCTAGTCAAGCAACCCAACATGATCCAATGTAATATTACTTGATAAGTGTAATTTTTATACTTATTCGAGACTCTAAATTATGATATTTTATCGTTTTTTGAATAAAATTCTACGTAATTTACGGTTAAATTGTAATTTGTAGGTAAAATTTTATGTTTGATGAAAAATTGGAGAAAAGATGAAGACTAAAAGAAAAATATAGTATTAATGGGCTTCAAATTGAAACTATACTAGGATTCAAATTCAATTGGTATGGAATCATGGTTGGAATTAAAAAGAGCAGTTGAAGGAGTTAAAGGAAGATTTGAATTCTTTTTCTTTTGGTCTCCTAAAATAAAAATAAAAATATATATATAGGAGTTTACATATATACGAAGAAGTCGACAGTTGGAGGGGAGATATAAAAAGACACTTTCCGTTGAAAGAAACGGGAAGGCTGTTGACCTATTGTTGACGTCTCATTTTGATTATCACAAACAAATCATGTTTATTACTAACAACTTGATTTTAAGTGGCTATAGTGATTATTGCACATGAATATATTCGATGGCACAAAGTTCGAGATCAAGAAAATTGCACACAAGCCCAAATGGAAACAAGTTCAAACAATCGAGTCTTTGAAGAATGATGTTGCAAATCCCGAAAAACTTGTCTGCACGAAAATCGAGACACAAGTCGACGTACAAATCAAGCAATGCACGTCAATCTATTCAAACTAAGTACTTAGACGTTTCACGATTATATGTAAAGGTAAAACATTTTAATAATTGGTAATGTATCATGATAAAACTCAAAGTTTTGATTGTCTTACAAATTCACGATAAAAATGTTTTATTCAAAAATATGTTTTCAAAGGTAAAAATTCGAAACAAGTATTTCAAATACAACTTGAAAAACATTTTAAAACGTCCATCTAGTAACAACATTTGATATATATTAAAACGATGACGTTTATGGCCAAATTGGCTGTACCGGACGTCCGGTAAAACCAATTTTTGGCCAACTGTCATATTTCAAACGGTTCAATTTCCTAACAAAAAATAACTGCTATTTGACCGTTTGGTACTGTACCGGAAGTCCGGTAAAATGCGTTCGATAGGATAGAACTTTTGACCGTTTGAGTACTATAAATACCTTACTATTCATCCACTTGCATCAACCATCTTGAGCATTAAAGTGAGGCTTTTATTGATCACAACTACCTTATTCTCCATCTTTAAGGAGATCAAGAAGACATTAAATTGTTGAAAAAAAAACTTTTAAGTGATTACAATTTGTGAAAATCCTTTGTTTATCAAAAAGTTGTTCAAATCAACACTTTGAGGTAAACTCATTGTCATCTATTGAAGTGTTTGTCTCTTCTCTTTTTGTTATCAATTTTGATTCTATCATTCATCAAGAAGAGAAGTTTTCGCTTGTACTTTCATTTTGGAATTGTGGGTTGTGTTGTGGTCTCGAAAAGCTCAACATTGTAAAAAGATCGGTGCTCCTTGGTTGTAAGTCACCGGAAGTGTTGTAAATGGTTGGATTGCACCACAGATCAATCAACATAGCGAAAAAGGCATTGCTCGTGACGGAGAGTTTGGTAACGGGGGACGTAGATCATTGCGTTGGATCGAACCTCCATATTATATCGCTTGTACTCTCTAACTCTTCTACTTAACGTTCTCGATTTTATGCAAACTTATCTCGATTATCTACATGTCTATTTGTGCTTGGTTTGATCCATTATCATTTGTTTGATTATTAGTTTAAAATCGTGTGTACTTAACGAAAAAGTTTTAAAAACCAATTTACTCCTCTTGGTTAGCCAATCTTGAGCTTTCAGAGGCTACAATATATATACACATAAAGATATACACGCAGAGAGAGAGAGAGCCAGCATCCATTGGTAGAGAAAATAGGTAGTTATTTTTAGAAAATCCCTGTACATATATACACACAGACAAATCAGAAATTAGAGAAGAAAGAAAAATGATTCTGGGCATAAAAACAAAGGCGGAAACTGTTGACCATTATACACGCATACAGTCGAAAATTTTGGCAGAAACAGAGACAAAAAAACCAATTGAAGAAAAACGAAGAAACAGTCAACTATTGAAGTTGCCTTGGGAAGAAACGCAGGCTGAATTGAGAGAGTGGAAAGTGGATGAATTTATACACATATTATATATACACACCTGCAAAATCTAGCAAAATTGGAGGAAACAAAGACAAATTCAAGTTTAGCCAAGATTAATCATGTTACATAAATTTTTTGTGATGCCTTTCCACTTATGTGTGTTTAAATTCAATATTATGAGTGACTAAATATCTTTATGTTAGGATTGATTACGTAACTTAGGTTTTTATTATATGTTTAGTTTCAAGATTTTCATGCAATTTTAATATTTGTTAATTAATTATTGTGTGTTTAATGCTTTAATTGTGTGCACAACAATTAATTGATTTAGGGATAATACGGAGACCGAGAGACGATGTATAATTCTAGCTCGTGCAATAATTGACATAGACATTATAAGAGATCGAAAGATAATAAAATAATTATAAGTAATATGATCTTTGTTGAATTCCTATAGATAAATGCATTCATATGTATGTGAATTTATATAGAGATGTAGTAAGTTCATGCATATGAATAGAATTAGTATTGCTTGAGAGATCACTAAATACAATAGATTAATTCGATCGTTGACAAGTATGAAAAATGGTTGAATAATTTGGATTTAAATGTATGAGAAATAATCTAAGTGAAATCAGAAATTCTAACTACCTCATCACATAATCTTATCTACATTTTAATTTGAGTTCGTCATTTTATTAAATAGTTCGTTATTTTATTTGTTAGAATTTCGTTTAGAAGACATAAATTGATTTGATTATTAGTTACTATTTTAATTTAAATTGAAACTAGATTCGTTTAAAATTTATAGCAAATAATAGTCTCTGCGGAACGATATTCGGATTTAATAAATTCACTTTATTACTTGTCACAATTCGTACACTTGTGAAATTTCACGAACAAGTTTTTGGCGCCGTTGCTAGGGACTAATTTATTTGCTTTAAATCTTTTATTAATTCTAGTTTTGATTTAGATTTATTTATTTTTTCTTTGTTTTTCTTTTTGTATGATTTTATTTTTATTTACGTTGCAAGTATCCTTGCATGCATTTTTTGAGAGTAAGTGATTCAGTATCCTTAGATCCAGAAATTGAACATACTTTTAACCATAGAATTAGGCAACAACGAGAGAATATCATGGCAGATGAGAACATAGAAGTGCAACCGACACATGTTGAACAACCAGTCGAAATTGATGAAGATGATTTGCCACTTGGACAATTCATCACCCCACTTGTTGCACCAAATCAATCAAGCATCGTCTACCCTCCATTTGGGTAACCAAACTTTCAACTGAGGATAAACATCATCTTATTGTTCCAGAATAGAGTATCATTTTATGGGAAACCTATGCGAATCCACAAAATCACATCTCACGATTTTTGGACATCTATCAAAATTACAATTTTCATGGAGTATCTGATGAAGCAATCAAGTTGAGACTCTTCCCATATACACTCAGAGATGGAGCAAAAGAATGGTTGGATGCCCTACCCACTTGAAGCATTAAGACCTGAAATGATCTCATGCAAATGTTCATCACAAAATACTTTTCACTGTCAAAAGTAACTAAAATAAGCACGAGATATTCACATTTCAGCTGGATGAATTAAAAAGTTTTCACGAAGCATGGGAAATGTTTTAGGACTTGATCAGGAAATGTCCTAACCACGGTATTAAAAAAAATCTACAAGTTTAATACTTCTACACTGGTTTAAACCTAGCATGTTGTATATCAGTGGATGCAGCTTCAAATGGATCTATCACATTAAAGTCATCTAATGAAGTTGAGGAATTATACGAGACAATAGCAGCTAATAATGCGTTATGGCCTTTCGAAAGATCCATATATAAGAAGTACGTATGTCTACATGATGTGGATGCTTTCTCGAAATTATCAGCACAGATTTCAGCTTTGGAGAAAAATGTGATAGATCACTTAACTACGAGAGGTTCAACAAAAGAAGTGCAAACAAAATATTTGGTTTGTGGTATATGTGGTGGAGCTCACAATAGTGGGAAGTGTCATATGTCATTTCAAGAGATGGAGGAAGTTAACTATGCACAAAATTATCAACGCCAACAAAACAATCAATTCAGCAATATATATAACCCAGGTTGGCGAAACCATCCTAACTTCTCTTGGAGCAACAACCAAAATAATCATCAGCAGCCTCCCCCTAATTTTCAAGAGCAAGAGAAAAAATCATTTTTGGAAGATATCTTGGGTAAATTTATATGAAAGACCGATCAGTACATGGCAAAAACTGAAACAACATTGCGAAATCATTCAACAGCTATAAAGGGGTTAGAAACTCAAATAGGGTAGTTGGCCCGCAGTATCTCAGAAAGATCACAATGAGCCATACCTAGCAACACAGAAACTAATCCAAAAGGACAGGTGCAAGCAATTATAACAAGAAGTGGGGTATAACTGCCTGAAATTACAATAAAAAGACCACCAGCAGAGACAAGTAAAGTGCCTACTTTAGATGAAGAGCAAGTAGATGGATCTGAAAAGTCAAGTAAAAAAAATTTGAAAGAGAATTCAAGCACACCACATGCTAAGGTAGCCTTTTTTGTCAAAGAATATGTACCCCTCATTCCATTTCCACAGAGACTGCAAAAATACAAACTGGATAAACAATTTTCTAAGTTCATTAAAGTGTTTAAAAAATTGCACATCAACATTCCATTCACGGATGCTCTATCACAAATACCTAGCTACGCAAAATTCACGAAAGAAGTTCTTTCTAACAAGAGGAGGCTGGAGGATTATAAGACTGTGATGCTAACTGAGGAATGCAGTGCACTCTTACAAAATAAATTACCTTATAATCTCAAGGATCCAAGGAGTTTTACCATACATTGTACCATAGGAGATAAATATTTTGAACATACTTTATGCGATATTGGCGCAAGTATAAACTTAATGCCATTGTCTTTGTACAAAAAATTAGGAATTGGAGAGGCTAAAACAACCACAATATCATTGCAGCTAGCTGATCGTTCCATAAAGCATCCAAGAGGGATTATTGAAGATGTTTTAGTGAAGGTGGACAAGTTCATTTATCCCACGGATTTCATTGTACTAGATATGGAAGAAGATCGGGATATTCCAATCATTTTGGGCAAGCCATTCCTTGCTAAATGAAAAACTTTGATTGATGTACATAAAGGACAATTAAATTTGAGACTGTAGGATGATCAGGTCACTTTCAATATCTTCAAATCAATAAAGTGCCCATTTGAATCCAACTCTTGTTTCCAGATTGATATTATAGATAACTTGGTGGTAAAGTCAGTTGCGCATGAACATTTTATGGAGCTATTGGAAGCATGCCTAGTTCATTCTGGGTCCAAAATAATAGAAAATCTCGAAATTGAGGAGTACATAAATTATTTGGAATCATTGCCACCTGATGCATTCACAAGGAGGCATCAATTTGAAGAGTTTGCTAAGGGCCCTACTAAACCATTGCCATATATTCAACATCCACCAACTCTTGAGCCAAAACCTCTACCAGCGCATTTGAAGTATGCCTATTTGGGAGAAGCTTCTACATTGCCAGTCATCATTGCAAGCTCTATATTAGAGGAGGAGGAAAAGAAATTACTTAAGGTGTTTAGAGAACACAAAATTGCAATTAGATGGTTCATCGCTGACATACAAAGGGTGATTATTCTAGCTCATCTAATAGGTTAGAAGATTTTTCTTTCAAGAATTCTCCTTCCAAATACCGATTCAACCTTTGACCGTTAACTTTGAAATTACCATTTTTTGGATGTAGTAACTCAATTGTATCGTAAGGATATACTTGCACCACAATAAAAGGTCCAGCCCATCGTGATTTTAATTTTTCAAGGAAGAGTCTTAGTCGAGAATTATATAGTAGCACTTTCTATCCCACTCGAAATTCTTTTCCTTGAATGAATTTATCATGTCATTCTTTGTTCGTTCCTTGTAGATACATGCATTTTCATAAGCATCATTCATGAATTCATCCATCTCATTGAGCTGTAGAAGTCTTTTCCCCAGGTTGTTGCATATCAAAATTTAATTTCTTCACTGCCCAATATGATTTATGCTCCAACTCCACAGGTAAGTGACAAGATTTTTCATACACCAATCGATATAGGGACATTCCAATAGGTGTTTTAAAAGCTGTTCTGTATGCCTAGATAGCGTCATCTAATTTATTTGCCCAATCTTTTCTTGATGCATTAACTGTAGTTTCTAATAATCGTTTGATCTCCCGGTTGGAGATTTCCACTTGACCACTTGTTTGTGGGTGATATGTTGTAGCAATGCGATGCTTCACTCCATATTTTGATAAAACAGAGTGTAACATCCTATTGCAGAGGTATTTTCTGCCATCACTAATGAGTTCCCTTGGTATTCCAAGTTGACTGAAAATATTTTTCTTCAAGAAATTTATAACTACCTGAGAATCATTTGTTGGTGTAGCAATTACCACTTAGATACATAATCTACCACCACCAAGATGTACTGACATGAATAAGAGGACGGGAATGGACCCATGAAATCTATACCCCAAACATAAAAAAGTTATACTTCAAGTATGGAGTTCAGATGCATCTCGTTTCTCCGAGAGATGTTTCAGTTCTTTGACACCGATCACATGCCTTAACTATGCTATATGCATCGTTAAATAGAGTTGGCCAATAGAAACCAGACTGAAGTACCTTAGCACTTATTTTTGTTCTCCCAAAATGCACTCCATATGGTGCCGAGTGACATTGCCTTAAGATTTCAACCATTTCTGCTTCAGGTACACATCTTCGAATGATTTGATCCGGACTACGTCTATATAGATATGGATATTCCTAAAAGTAATATTTTAAATCTGAAAAGAATTTCTTCCTCTGTTGGTGGGTGGTGTCAGGAGGTAAAATGTTGCTAGCGAGGTAATTAACTATATCTGCATATCATGGGACTTCAATTAGAGTGAGCAACTATTCATCTGGAAATAATTCGTCGATTTGATTATTCCCTGATGGTGTGATCTTCTCCAATCTAGATAGGTGATCGGCCACTACATTTTCTGTTCTTTTTTTGTTCTGAATTTCCAAGTCAAATTCTTGTAAAAGTAGTACCCATATGATAAGTCTAGGCTTAGCGTCTTTCTTGGATAGTAGATGTCCAAAGGTTGCATGATCAGTTTAAACTATGACTTTTGACCCAATCAGATAAGATGGAAATTTGTCAAATGCAAACACCACTGCCAGTGGCTCTTTTTCAATAGTGGCATAGTTGATTTGAGCATCGTTTAGGGTTCAACTGGCGTAGTAGATCATGTAAAGTATCTTATTTATTCTCTGACCCAATACTACTCCCTCTGCAAAGTCACTTGCATCACACATAAGTTCGAGCGGTAAATCCCAATTTGGTGTTACAATGATAGGTGCAGTTACCAGTTTTTCCTTAAGTGTGTTGGATGCTATCAAACATTCTTCAGTAAATTGATATTTGACATCTTTCTCAAGCAGATTACATAATGGTTTAGTAACTTTTGAAAAATCCTTAATAAACCTTCAGTAGAACCCCGCATGACCTAGGAAACTTCTGATTCCCTTTACTAAAGTAGGTAGAGGCTATTTTTCAATTACCCAAATTTTTGCCTTGTCATCTCAATACCTTTATCTGATACTCGATGACCCAACACAATACCCTCCTGAACCATGAAGTGACACTTCTCCAAATTCAGAACATGATTGTTTTCCTCATACCTTTATAGAACTAAGGCCAAATTCTTGAGACCCAAAAACTGAGAAATCATCCATAAATACTTCAGTGAATCTTTTAATCATGTCTAAAAATATTGTCATCATACATCTCTGAAATGTGGGAGGTGCATTACATAAATCGAATGGCATCTTCCAGAAAGCAATGTTCCATATGAACATGTAAATGTTGTCTTTTCTTGATCTTCCAGAGCAATTGAGATCTGGTTGTATCCTGAGTATCCATCTAAGAAGCAATAATGAGAATGTCCTGCTAGTCTTTTTAGCATCTGGTTGATGAATGGTAGATGGAAGTGATCTTTTCTCGTGGCAGTGTTTAACTTTCGATAATCAATATAGACCCTCCATCCTGTTACTGTTCTAGTAGGTATGAGTTCTTTACTCTCATTCTTCACCATCGTGATGCTTCCTTTCTTTGGTACTACTTGCACTGGACTCACCCACTTACTATCAGAAATATGATATATAATATCTGTATCCAAAAGTTTAAGTACTTCAGGTCGAACCACTTCTTTCATGCTCGGATTAAATTTCCTTTGATGTTCAACTGATGGTTTGAAGTTATCTTCCATAAGAATCTTGTGTGTGCATAATGATGGGCTGATACCCTTTATGTCAGCGATGGACCATCCAATTGCAGTTTTTTGTTCTCTAAGCACGCTAAGTAATTTCTTTTCCTCATCCTCTGATATAGAGTTTGCAATGATGATTGGCAATGTAGAAGCTTCCCCCAGATAGGCATACTTCAAATGCATTGGTAGAGGTTTCAGCTCAAGAGTTGGTGGATGTTAAATAGACGGCAATAGTTTAGTAGGACCCTTACCAAGCTCTTCAAATTGTTGCCTCCTTATGAATGCAATAGGTGGCGATGATTCCAAATAATTTATGTACTCCTCAATTTCGAGATTTTCTATTATTTTGGATCCAGAATGAACTAGGCATGCTTCCCATGGCTCTGTAACCCATCAACTTATCTAGAAATGTAACAAGTAACAACTTGTTAGTTTCGACTAGTATAAACCACTTATCACATGATATGTTCAATAGAAGTGCAAATCTCAAATACATGTGTCACGTTCAAATAATAAAGTGAATTGTAAGTCCAAGTTGATCACTCAAGGAATGTTTACTTTTAATTACACTACTCTAGTCACGTTAGTCCTAACAATTAAAGAAAAACACTCAATATGGATTTAAATTTTGTAAATGAGGAGAATAATTAAAACTCTACAAAAGAAGAAAACATAAATTTTGGAAATTTTGGAGGATAAAATGATTGAGATTCATGAATTCATGTAGCTATCGCTTAATTGATTCTCCACAAGCGAATTAACAAGTTACTCATTTATGATATTATATCCGATTTTCTTATTTTAGCTAATTACCTCTCTCCAGCGAAATTAACATTAATTAATTTATTTAACCGGCTATATCTCTATATCAATTAAAACTCAACCAATGACATTCCATCTTTATGAGAATAGCTCAATAGATCACTTAAGGTTAGTGGTATATTTCTATCTCCTGTAAGAACCTAGGGTATTTACTTCATGATCTAAAATGCACAATCTTCTCTCGAATGATGTATATTGCTATCTCCTGGAAGAACCTAAGGTTAGCGGTATATTACTAAAATGATAAACATTTTATTTCTTTGCAGAAAATGAATAGTTCCATAATTTTAATCGAAACATGAAAATTAAACTAAAGGTGTGTTTGAGTCATATTACTTTGGAAGAATGTATTCTGAAATAGTAGATTGATGGAGAATGCGTGGTCGAAAAAAGAATGAACAGTTATTGATGTGATGGAAAATATTATTTTATTAAAAAATGTGTGGTTGAAAATAAGTAGAAGAATGATGATGAAAATTTTAATATGTACCAAACATGAGCTAAATAACTAATTCTAAAAGATAGAAAAACTTGTGTTTTTGTTTCTTTAAGTTCTTTAGCAACTCGCATAACCATCCGCCAGAATTTCAATCAACTCGAACTAACCTATTAATTATTGTAAGAGTGAGTATTTAAAAATACTCAGTAAGATATGTGTAGTTTTCATAGACAATTATATAACAATAAAATAAACACTTCATACCACATTCCATATGGAGTGAATCGATGACCAAGAGAGACACCCATCACAATGCTGAAGTCGGAAAATATCAAATATATGATTAACACTCATCACAAATAGAATAAGATCTTAATTAACAATTTAATAGTTATCAAAAGTAGGATTACCATTGAACTTTATCATAATCAGTTTAGGATTACAATTAACAATTAACCTTTTATCCTACAGTATTATGGTTGTCGTAGAAATGTAAATCATCAACCAATTTTAAATAATTTTACCAATTAAAGTTAACGTTTTTGGACTTCAATATCTTGAGCCTAACTTATATGAATTAACTTTTTTCTTGATTCCATGACGCGTCATTAAATACGAATTACCCAACGAGCCCAATTTTGATATATTAAAACTTGCTCTATCAAAATCTAATTTTTGGGCAAAAATAAATAAATAAACATTTTATAAATATTTCACTTTAGTCCCTCAACTTTCAAAAATTTAAAAATCTAAACCAGAATTTCTATTCTAAAATTTTTTTAGGGCTTTACAATCTCCCATCATAAAAAAGAATTTCATCCTCGAAATTACATACATTTGGGTTATCTGTTGCCAAATCTTGAGTCAAGGCAAAAACTATGGACTTCCATTTCCTTTCTTGCTCATTATTTCTCTTCGAATGGGTTTCTTGCAATTTTTAGCAATATGACATGTCTTACTATATCGAGAGCACACATTACTCCCCAATAAACGTTCATCCCTATGTGTCTTGTTACACTTTAGACAAGGCGAAGTAGTTTGTCCAAAATTTAATCCAATGTAAGTTTTCTTGATGTGCCCATCTCTTCGTTAGACCCATTCCATTTCCGTCTTTCTGAAGACTCAACACCTTGATGGAATGGGCAATCTCTATTCTATTTGAGATTGCTTGTGTGGTTCGCAAAACTCGACTATGGGTGGTGGATTGGTGGGATGCCATTATTCCATCAATCTTCGGACACAATCTCAGTTCAAATCTCCTCGATTTCTTTGCCTTCGTGTCCACTATGGACGATGCGTATATAGAAAGAGATTTGTTCGAACTTTCTCTTATATTCCTCAAGCTTCATCTTTCCCTGTGTAAGTTGAAAAAATTATGTCTTTTTTCTATTTCTCATGGCTTGTAGGCGGTATTTTCCTATTACTTCGTCCTCAAATTATGTTTAAGTCAGAGCATGTTGTTGTGCTTCTATTCTAGTGTGCAATGTTGACTTCCACTAGTGGCCTATTGCATCAACCAACATGAATTCTAGACATAATATTTTCTGAGCATCAGTGCATGAGAGATGTTTGAAGATTTGCTCCATTCCTCTTATCCATTCTTCAGCTACCAGTGGGTTTGCCTTGTCATTGAAGGGTGGGGGTTTGTAGCGATGGAAGTGTTCCACAATTGAACTGGTGTTGTTAACGTTTACATTATGGGGACTAGTCTGTGCTTGTTGTCTACTCGATCTTGTACAACCCTCAACAAATCCGTGATGACCATAACTTGATTTTGTTGTTATCTCAAAATTTTCTTAGCACAAAATAAATTGTGTTTTAGAAATATTAGATAACAACAACAAAAATGTATAATCTCACTAATATAAATCTTTATTTGTGAAAAATTAAAATAAGTATTTACACGTAATATTTAGCTTTCGATAAAGGAAAAAAAAAAGGAAATCATAGACAACGAAGCTATCATCTATTTCTAATTTCTACGAGTCATAGGAATCTTCCATGGTGGAGTCTCATCTTCTGAAGTAATGCATGACTTGGGTTTAGAATCTATAATCAAATCGATGAAGTCTTGTGGCTCGAATTTTTGCTTAGGGTCCACCTCTGGCCCGGGTTCGAGTTTCTCCTCCGGCGCTGATTCAAGTTACTCCTCTAGTGCTGATTTAGGCTCCTCCTCTTAGTCGAATTCATGCTCAGGCTCAGTGTTAGGTACATGTTCAGGCATAGGGTCCTACGGTCCATGGCTCCATAAGATTATGATATCCTTACAGTATTCCCTAAAATCAATCGTGTCCTAATCTTCAAGCAAATATAGCTCATAATCTATATCTCTCACGAAGTAAGTCATGTCTATCCATTGAGCTCTTATAGTGCTTATAAGATGGTATATCGAGTGGATGGTCACTTCATAAAATCCGAATGACCTTGCTTGTTCCCACTTAAATTGGTTTTTTTTTTCAACATGCTCAACAAATGTTCGCTTTCATCTCACTTCATAATTTATGTAGTTCTCGATAACAACTTGAGCACGTTGTAGATATGTTGAGCTATTCCTCGTTATCCTAGTTGTTTGCCAAGTCCTAATCATGTGACAAGTATTACTTCAATTATGTTTGTTATTTCACGACAGTTTATTCCATTTCATACTTGTATAAACAATATTTTAAAAATAAAATAAAAATTCAACTAATAAATTATCCGAGGTAAACATGCTTATACATTTCATAACATGAAGTAAGATGACTCTAAATATAACATTTCATTTCATAACCTGGATCAATAGGATAGTGGTCAAATAGTGAGCATTACATGCCAATGATTATCTATAACATTGCATGTTTAAGACTTTAAAAATTTTACATTGTCCTTAAACTCCTAATATTTATGAAAATGCTTTATTATTATTATTATTATTATTATTATTATTATTATTATTATTTCAGAAATTTTCTAAAATATGATTTTCTCAAAATAGAATATTTTAGAAGTAGAATTTTTTTAAATTTAGAATGGTTTGAAATATTGTTCTTTTGTCTTGTTGATTTGAATAACACCCAACCAAAATACTTCTACATGAGGAGCGGGTTAAGCGGACAACTTAAATTTCAAACTCTTTTTAGACAATTTAAATTTTTTTGAGAAAATCTTTCAATCTCGCGAAAACTCAAATCAAAAAAGTCAAATAGTAAGTGGAACTTGAAAGTCGAAACCTCTTAAAATATGAATTTTCTAATTGATAAATTCAAAATATCACCCATAGGCTAGAGCTAAACACACAAACATTTATGATATGTAAAAAACGAAACGTGAGAATAGAACTAGAACAATTTAAAGTCTAAACTATCATAATTCAAAATCAATTTAATTTAATAAAAAACTAACATCCAACTAAAAAAAAAAAAACTGTTCATGTGAACAGTAACATTGTACTTTAATTTTTTTTTGGACTTGCACTCTGATACCAAACATAACACTCCAAATTTTTATAAACCCTAGCGTGTTACTAAAAAATTCAATTCTAATTCACGCTCATTGTGAAAAAGATAAACATTTTATTCCTCTGTAGAAAAATAAATAGTATTCATAATTTAATCTGAAACATGAAAATTAAATCTTTCGAATTAGACAAAATCGACTAATTATCAAATAAGCATCTCCTTGAACTTAATTAAACTAATAACTAATTCTAAAAGATAGAAAAACTTATGTTTTTATTTTTTCAAATCCTCTAACAGCTCGCATCACCATTCGCTAGAGTTCTAATCGGTTCGAACTAACTTGTTAATTATTGGTGGTGAATAGATGGTATTTGGTGTAGATATCAGATTTTAAGGGAATTGTGATAGAAATTTTTGAAATGTGTGGTTGAAAGATGTGGGATTCATAAAAGATGTGATTGATATTAATTATTTGATTTTAACTTAAATTAAAATTAAATTTTAATTCGATCCAAACGTGCCCATAATAAGGCCTCTGACATGAAGTTTATAGTTGCAAAAGACCATTGAGTTTTGGTACAATAGGTGTTCCACTAGTCAAAAAGGTCTCAAAATTAGGGTCGTGATTATCTACAAGTCACAATTACCCATTCAAAATAATATGTTGATAGGACGGACAACTTTCGAAATGGGAAAAATAGTATACAAATTGAAAGAATGAATAAGATAGTGTTTGGATGGTACTCCACTAATGTTTTCCTAATACAACGTGACACGGGGAAGGTTAGGGAAAAAGGTAATTAACATAAATTTATGAATCTTAATTTAATTAGATAATAATACTGAACTTTGGAACATATCAAATATATGATTTAACACCTAACACAAAAAGAATTGGACCCTAACTAAATCACGGAATAATGTATTCATGTGTCGTAGAAATCTAAATCATCAACTGACTTTAAATAAGGGTGTGTTTGAGCCACATTTTGTTTTTTGAATAATGTATTCTGAAATAATAGATTGACGGAGAATGTATAGTTGAAAAAGAAGAAAAAATTATTGAAGTGATGAAAAATATTATTTTATTGAAAAATGTATGGTTGAAAATGAATAGAAAAATGAAAATGAAAATTTTAATGTATATCAAATAGGGGCTAAAATTACAAATTAAAGTTAACTTCTTTGGTCTTCAATATCTTGGACCTAACTTATCCGAATTAACTTTTTTTTAAAGTCTATGGCGCGTCATTAAGCCCCCGTTTGATCTACATTATTTTATCATTAAAATAAAAAATATGATCGTTATCCATCACATCAACATTTAAATTCAATATTTCTATTTCTTGTGTGTGCCCCAATAACAGCTATTTTTTCATTCTCATTTCACAATAATTTGGCCCAACTAGGGCCTAAATACAAACTACCCAATGAGCCCATTATTGATATACTAAAAGGGAAATTATAGAAAATCAGGGGTTTAAAGATTGACTTTTAAAAATCATGTATACAATTTCTTTATTCAAAAATCAAGTATTTTATTTTAAATATTAAATCCTTAATCTATCAAAACCCTAACCTAATTCATTTCTCTCCCCTCCCTTCCTCCCAATCTATTCCTCCCGCCGCTCCACAACCGCCGGCGATGGAGCTGCTCCGGCCTTCACTACGCCACAAGCGCCCGTCTTCTCCAGCGCTGCAGATCGAGTAGGAGAAGGGGTGGTGGTGCTGGTTCACGGCAGAGGCGGGGCGAATCAATTTTTTTTTTCTTAATTTGATTTCTTCGCACAGATCTATGGAGTTGTGTGTGATTTGAAACGATTGATTTGGTGTGGTTCGCTGGTTGAGTAGTAGGGCAGTGTACTGTGTAGTCGGGTGGTGATTTTAATGTTCCGGCGAGGCACGCATTCCGACGAGTTGCACGGTGCGTGGTATGATGGAGGTGTGCAGTGCGATGGCGGTGCTGTGGTGCGATGGTGGTGCTGTGTTTTGGTTGTGTTGGGGATTTTAGTGATTTTTGTTGGTAGTGGGTAGTGCTGAGACTGGGATCGATGCTGTGAGAAGGTGGGGTAGCTGGATGCGGTGGTGGTAGGTGTGTGTATTGTGGGTGCGGTGGTGATGGTGGCGGCTCTGTTGGTGTCCAGTTCCTCTGGCGGTGGGTGGGTTTGACATTGTTTTTGTGGACGGGCGGCGGCGATGACACTTGTGGTTGTGATGATTTTTATTGGCAGTGTATTGGGTGGCGGCTTTGTGTGGTGGGTTGATAATGGTGGTAGCAACGACGGTGGTACAGGTGGAGGATCTGGTGATTGGTTCTGTGACTAAAAATATGATCTGTGACCTTAAATTAGGTAATCTGGAAATTTGTGACTGCGTGACCTACAAATTCTGATCTGTGACCAACTAATTTTGAAATCTGTGACCAACGAATTAATTGTGACCTATAAAATTTTTGAAATGTGACTGCCGAAATTTGAACTGTGACCGCCGGAATAATTGTCGGAATCGGAGCAGTCGCCGGAACGATCGCCGGAGAAGAGCGGTGGTCGGAACAGTCGTCGGAATAGTCCACGGAACGATAAGGGTGGTCAGGGGCGGACACAGGGGGGTCCTGGGGGGCACGTGCCCCCCTAACTTTTGATTTTTTTTTTTTTTTTTTTTTTTTTTTCGGTATCGATTGAAATCTAAATTTTAATTTAAATCAAAGTTTACAATAAATTTTAATAATATATTTCATAGAATCCATAAATGTTTTAACTTTTATCAAAATTTACTACAAATTTGATTTTAATTTCCACCAAACAGGGGCAAAATCATAATAAATTCAATTTCGATAACATGCTAATTTTAAAAATTTAAATCTAAATTTAAATCTAAATCAAAGTTTACAATAAATTTTAATAATATATTTCATAGAATCCATAAATGTTTTAACTTTTATCAAAATTTACTACAAATTTGATTTTAATTTCCACCAAACAGGGGCAAAATCACAATAAATTTGAATTTCGATAACATACTAATTTTAAAAATTCACCGACAATTGTATGCTAATCAAATCTACAAATTGCTTATGTAATCTCAAAGCTTATTTCGATAACTACATTATGGGTATATCGAATAATCCAAATAGATATCGAAAATAGTTAAAAATATGTTAAACGTAAATCTTAAAGAAAAACGTCTAATTCGCATTTTTTCAAAAAAAAATCAATTATTTCATTAAAATTTACTATTTTTGCGATACACTTCAATGTAATTTTCATCATTTATTAGGAAACTTTATATAGAACATGACATAAAAAAATTTCGAAATTTTACATCCGAAAAAGTCATATCCCATGTAAATTTTCGGATGCAAAATTATATGGGATATGATTTTTTTTTTTTACGTAAATTTTGGAGTGTAAAATTTATCCCAACTTCTTTGCAAATTCGAGTGTGCCCCCCTAACAAAAATCTTCTGCGTCCGCCCCTGGGGGTGGTGGAGGTGGAGGTGGATGTGGGGCGAGTTAATTATATTATTTAATAATTAATTAATAAAAATATTTTTAATTAGTAAATAAATACCTGAATTTTGCATTTTGAAACTTCACACCTGAAAAATGAATTGTGTCAAAGTTAACACCTGAATTTTGAATTCTTCCCATACTAAAACTTGCTCTATCAAAATCTAATTTTTAGACCCCACCCTCCAAAAAAAAAAAAATCATTTATACCTACTTCACTTGAGTTCCTCAACTTTCAAAATTATAAAAATCTAGACCAAAATTTATATTCTATAAAATCTTCAGGGCTTTACATTACAAACTTGAAGAAACTAGTGGATTAAATACAAGAATGAAGATAAAACCCTTTTTATGTTGAATTCTTAAAGATGGTAATGGCTTGCTCTTATTTTTCCCCAAATAATTTTTCAATCTCTTTGATTGCCGTTTTTTGTGCTTCATGTTTTACCCCCAAAATGTCAAGAGAAATTGGAGAGAGAGAGAGAGAGAAATGCAAAGAAAAATAAAGGAAGAAGAATGAGGAAGGAGGCAACAATCCCAATTTTTATCTATTAAAAAGTAAAAACCCTCAAAAACGGAACCAGAAAATTGCAAAAAAAGTCCCCAAAATTTCTGACTTAAAGCAAAATGGTCCCAGCTGAAGTAAACAACGCGTGCACTGTGCATCATGGCGCGCGCGCGTAGACAGAGCAAATTGCTCTTTGCTGGTTTGGGATTGTGCCCCGCGAGCTAGGGCACTAGCCATCTTTCATAATTGCAATCAAGTCTTCCAATATTGCACATCTGGTCCCTCAACCTTGATCTAACACAATTTAGTCCTTCATTTTGACTTTTCTTTCAATTATACCTTCCATAAATTGCATCCAAGGTCCTTTATCTTTCATCATTTGTGCACTTTTGGTCCCCACGTCATGATTTTGGTCATTTTCTCTCCCTTTTGCCTTGTTTCCATTCGATTGGGAGATTATGACCTATAAAAGCACAATTTACACAATTGTGAGCATAAATCCACACATTTAATCAATATTAATTTTATTTTAAGGGTCAAATAAGTGTGTAAAATCACATTTATATTGATGCCTAAATACAATATTTACTCTCAATCCTGTTATTACAATATCGAATTCTTATAATGATCGAAGTAACAATACGCTAATAAATAAAATATATAGATTTTCTCATTTTAAATAAAATATGTACATAATTGAAAATATAATTAATATGCAAAAGAAAATAATTTGCAGATCAATCAAGAAAAAAACCTAACCAAAATAAGGTTGTAAGTGTGAATGATTCTATCCAGCAACGACTGGGATCTTAGGATTTGGACTTGTTATAGAAAACGTGCAGCTTAGATCTTCGAATTTCAAACTACCCTTATGTTCCATTACAAGTTCCAAAGACTAATGGAAACAAATGATTTTAATTAGTTAACTTTGTTTTGTTGAACAAACGAAACTAAAATGGAAGATGGAAATTGGGGTTATCATATGTTAATGGAATTCAGCTCTCCAACGCGCTACCCAACGATCAAGTTTAGTTGGACCATTTCTCGAGTTCAAAATTCTATGAAATTTTTGTAGTATTTTCTAAACTCATTCAAGTACGATATAGTAAAATTTTAGAATTTCCTAACATCATTTAAACATTCAAATGGACACTTACACATATGCAAAAAGATGTTATTGGGTACCATAAATTATCCTACCGGCCTTCAATTGACTTGATTCCAAAGTCAATCGACAAAGAACTCATATTGCTTTCAAACCTCATTGGTCTTGTCCAAAAACATAAAAAATTATGACCGGATGGCGCGAAAAAGTTCGGATAGAAAGCTGAACTTTAATTATTTAAAAGTCTAAGATTTAGTGTTAACTTCTTTACCAAATTTAATTGAATGCATAGTTAAACTGTTGGAATTTTGATGTCATTTGTGACATTTGATTCTAACATTTGGGGCGATGATGAAATGGGTCTAGCCCAATTTTGTTGGAACAGATAAATTACCATTGCCCGATAACTCAAAACAATTGGCCTAAACCCCCTAGCCCAAAATTCTAGACACATTAGAGCTGCTCTGGTCCATGACTACAAGGGCTGAATTGTGGGCTCATTATTGGGCTCATTATTTAGCCCATTACTTGGGCCATTATAAAGTTGCTGGAGCATCCATTATTTGAAGAAATCAATTCATTTTCTCTTGTTCTCATGTTTCTGGCGATTCCTTTCGAGAGCTTCTTCGTGACTCTTTTCTCCTTCTTTTCTTTGTGAATCTTGAGTGGATTTTAACTCGTGGTTTTAATCCTTGATCTTTGTGATTAGTGGCCTTAGCGGTTGTGTTGGAGAACAAGTGGGCTATCCGGTTTGGCCGTGTAGTTTGTCTCGAGCCATTGAGTAACCAATGTTGTTTTAGACTAGGGATTTTGAGTAGTTTGTGGATATTGCTTTGAACAGAAGGGTACAATGTCTATGTGAATATTCTGAGCCCTAGAATGCAATGAGAATTCATTTCTTAGCTGCGAGATTTGTTCTGTAATTATTGTTTGTTGACTTCCGTTGTGCAATTAGCCTTACAAGTGGTATCAAAGCAGCTGTAAGGCATTCTCGAGGCTTCGATTGGTGGTTTTGACACTGGGTAATTGATTTCTAGTTAAATTCCCAAAATCGTTTTTTCAATTACAGAAACCCTAATTCATTTTTTTTTCAAAATTGGCTACTAATTAATTTTATTCTTGTGTTTCTTACGAGGAAATTTATTCTTTGTGAATTGTTGATTGGAGCGAGGCTTCGTGCTAGCTTAGGGCTGTTTTTCCTCGGCATTGCCTGTGACTGGTTCTTCGTGAACTCGTTTGGTGATAAAATTTCTATCCCCTTTACTTATTCTATTATCATTAGATCTTGATCATTGGTTGATTTCTCCCTATTTCCCCCATTATCATTTGTTATTGGTGTTAGTTCTTTAATTCTATTTGAATACATGAAATTCCTTGACTGTTTAAACATTCTGCTGAATTTTTTTTCAATTCACTGCAATCTTTAAATTGTCTCAAACCACTGTTAGTTGTTGATATCTCAGTTCTCAATTAGTTTGATATAGTAGCTTTTATTCTTTGTGAATTCTTGTGGTTGTTAGTTTGTTTTAATCTCACTGTTAATCTGTTATTGATTCTTTGAGTCTATTAAAACTGCTAAACAACATTGATAGCTATTTTCACTGTGTTGATAGCCCATTTTCATGTTGATATTATTCATTCATGATTTGATTGCAATATGATTTGTGTGATATTAAATTGTTGAATGAGATATCAGTTTTCTGTTTTTTTTCCCTTTCTCTTGAACTGTGATCTCAAAATTTTTTTGCGTTGATTAAAAACCTCAAATGACAATGGCAACATTTGAACTTGGAGTTTTTAATGGAAAAGGGAATTTTCCTATTTGGCAACAAAAAATGAGAGGGGTCTTAGTTCAACAGAAAGTTGCTAAGGTTATTACTTGTGAATAGCCTGCTACTATGACTAATAATCAAAAGAGTGAATTTGATGAACTTGCATATACTTCTATTATCCTTCATTTGTCTGATCAAGTTTTGAGAAAAATTGGTAAGCAAGATAGTGCTAAGGATTTGTGGGATATATTAGAAGAACAATATATGTCTAAGAGTCTGCCTAATAAGCTCTTCCTTTTAGAGAGGTTCTTTAGCTTTAAGATTGATATGTCTAAGGACTTAGATGATAATCTTGGTACTTTTAATAAGTTAGTTCAAGATATTACTAATGCTGTGGATAAAGTTTCTGATGGGTACAAAGCTGTTATCCTTTTGAATGCTATACCTGATGTCTATAAGGATGTTAAGTCTGCTATTAAGTATGGCAGAGATACCTTAATACCTGACATAGTGATCACTTCTTTGAGAAGTAAAGAATTAGAACTTAAGATTGATAGAAGTGGGAAAGATTTTGAGAGTTTGTCTGTGAGAGGTAGACCTATGACTAGGCAAGTCAATGGTCGAATCACCAAGGTAACAATTATAACAATTTCAAGAAGAATGGGAAGGGGAGATCTAGATCTAAGTCTAGAAGTGGAAGTGGAAATGGAAATAGGAAGTGATATGGTTGTGGTAAGACAGGTCATTATATAAATGACTGTTATAAGAAGAAAAATGAACAGAGAGAGATAAGGGTGAATGAAGGGAATGTTGTTGAACCCCTAGATGAGACCACTGTTGATGTGTATGTGGTGACATATTCTACTTCTGATCTGAATACTATCAACTATGTGGATGACGGTGATCAGGATAGTGAATGGATTTTGGATTCGGGGTATACATTCCATATGACCTCTAGAAGACCTTGGTTAGAGAACTTTAAGGATCTTGATGGAGGAGAGGTGGTTATGGGTAACAATGCAGCTTGTAGCATTAAAGGAATTGGCGGTGTGACTTTGAAGTTTGACAATGGATATCACTTTACCTTAGAAAGAGTAAGGTATATCCCTGATTTGAATAGGAATTAGATTTCAATGGGTAATCTAGATGACATTGGCCTTCAAGGCCGGATTGGTGATGATTTTTTGAAAATAATTAAAGGTTCCTTGGTTATCTTTAAAGGTACCAAGAGGAATGGTATATATGTTATTAGAGCCAGTGTAGTTCAAAGTCACATTGCTGAATTCTCTAGTGCTGAGATTGATGCTGCTCTGAAGTGGCATAATAGATTGACTCATGTGAGTGAAAAAAGCTTGCATATTTTGAATAAGAGGGGCATTTGGTAATGATGTGATTTCTAAGGTTCCATTCCGTGAGTTCTGTACGTTAGGAAAATAAACATCGAGTTCATTTTAATACTGGTCAGCATAATACTGCCTCTATTTTTGAGTATATTTATTTTGACCTGTGGGGTTCATCATCTACTATCACTTAAGGTGGTAACAAATATTTTTTTATCGCTAATTGATGATTTTCCAAGAAAAGTTTGGATTTTCCTTTTAACAAAAATCAGACACCTTTGAAAAGTTTAAAAATTGAAAAACTTTAATTGAAAATCAAATGGATAAAAAGATCAAAGTTTTAAGAACAGACAATGGTTTGAAATTTTGTAATTCTGAATTTAATTAGTTGTGTAGAGATGATGGGATCTTCAAGCATAAAACTGTTCCTTATACTCAGCAAAATGGAGTTACTGAAAGAATGAATATGACTTTATCGGATAAGATTAGATGCATGTTGATTAGTTCTGGTGTTCCTAAAGTTCTTTGGGGTGAGGCTGTTATGACAGCGGTTTATATTGTGAATATAACTCCTTATAGTGTCTTGGATGGTAAGACACCTGAAGAGGTATGGTCAGGGAGACTATCTGATTATACTACTTTGAGGACTTTTGGATGTGCTGCATGTTCTCACCAAAGTATAGGTAAGTTGGAGTCTAGATCTCAGAAATGTGTTTTCATGGGGTATCCTGAGGGGGTGAAAGGATACAGACTTTGTGTGAGAGATGAGTAAGGTTTTAAGATGATAACTAGTAGGAATCTGACTTTTAATGAAGTTGTTATGCCCTGTTTGTGTAAGAAAGTCTCTAATGATGTTCCCGAGAGGGATGAGGATGAGGGGACTAGAATTCAAGTGAGTTTGGATCATTCTCCTGAACTTGTTGATGAGGAACAAGTTGAGAATGAGGTTGAGGGGGAGAATGATGGTGTCACTGGTTCTCATGAACTTGTTGAAGGTGGTGATCATGACTTAGTAGGTGATGTAGTTGGTCATCTGAGTGATTATCAACTTGCTCGTGATAGAGCTAGGAGGAAGATTAGGGAACCGTGAGGATGGGTGATTATCAATCCTTTGCTATTTTGTCTTATCAAGACTTAGTGTTTAAGGAGCCTAAAACTTATGAAGAGGCTATGGGTTGTCGACAATCTAAAGAGTGGCTAGGTGCTATGGAAGAGGAGATGAAGTCTCTTGTGAAGAATAATACTTGGACTTTGGTTCCTAAACCTAAGGATAAGTCTTTGGTAGACTGTACATGGGTTTATAGTATTAAGGAAGGTAGATCTTCTAAAGAGCCTCTTAGGTTTAAGGCTAGACTTGTTGCAAAGGGGTTTACACAGAAACCTGATATTGATTATAATGAAATATTTTCTCCTGTTGTGAAATATATTACTATAAGAGTCATGCTTGCTTTGGTTGCTCAATATGATTTGGAGCTTGAACAAATGGATGTTAAAACTACTTTCTTGCATGGCGACTTGGATGTGAAACAACCTCATGGTTTTATTGATTCTAAAAAACCTAATCATGTTTGTTTGCTTAATCGATCTTTGTATGATTTGAAACAATCACCTAGGCAACGGTATATTAGATTTGACAATTATGTGTCTTCTGTTGACTTTGTGCGAAGTGCCTTTGATCATTGTCTTTATTTTAAAAGAAATGATAAGAATGATGTCCTTGTTTACTTACTTTTGTATGTTGATGATATACTGTTGGTTGGACATAAAATGAGTGATATTAATGACATTAAAAAGGCTTTGAATGTTGAATTTGAAATGAAAGACTTAGGACATGCTAGAAGGATTTTAGTTATGGATATTAAAGGAAATAGATCACAACAATCTCTTCTTTTAACCCAATTTGACTATGTGAAAAAGGTGATATCTAAATTTGCTATGCATGATTCTAAGCTTGTTATTTTACCTCTTGCTTGTCATTTTAAGTTGAGTAAAGAACAATGTCCACACGATGAATCTGATATTAAATACATGCAAAAGGTTCCTTATGCTAATGTTGTTGGATCTGTTATGTATACTATGGTGTGTACTCGTTGTGATGTTGCGCATGCTATTAGCATTTTGAGTAGATTTATGGCAAACCCTGGTCCTGACCATTGGACTGCTTTAAAATGGCTTTTAAGATATTTGAAAGGTTCTGCTGACTTAGGATTGCATTTTAAACATTGTAAGGAGGGTGTTGTGTTGAAAGGGTATGTGGATTCTGATTATGCTAGTAATAAGGAGAATAGGAAATCTGCAACTGCATATGTTTTTACTTTGTATGGTACTTGCATTAGTTGGAAGTCTCAATTGCAGTCTATTGTTGCCTTATCTACTACTGAAGCTGAGTATGTAGCTGCTACTGAAGCTATAAAAGAGTCTTTGTTGCTTAAAAGCTTGTTATGTGAACTAAATGAATTACATGAACCTGTTGTGGTGTATTGTGATAGTCAAAGTGCTATACATTTATGCAAAAATCCTGTTTTTCATGATAGGACTAAGCATAAAGATGTTATGTTGCATTTAACTAGAGATATAGTTCATAAGGAATCTATTTTACTTGAGAAAATCCCTTCACAATTCAATCCCGTGGATATGGGAACAAAGATATTACCTCTTTCCAAGTTTAAATCATGTTTGCAAATTCTAAAGATTGATACCGGTTAACTTTGTGTTGTGCAGGTACTAACCTTCTTGGTGTTAGTGTTATGAATCACTAATGTATTTGGTGGTTTATGACATTGGTATCAAGGGGGAGATTTGTTGGAATTTTGATATCATTTGTGACATTTGATTCTAACATTTGAGGCGACGATGAAATGGGTCTAGCCCAATTTTGTTGGAACAGATAAATTACCATTGCCCGATAACTCAAAGCAATTGGCCCAAACCCCCCAGCCCAAAATTCTAGACACATTAGAGCTGCTCTAGTCCGTGACTACAAGAGCTGAATTGTGGGTTCATTATTTGGCCCATTACTTGGGCCATTATAAGGCTGCTGGAGCATCCATTATTTGAAGAAATCAATTCATTTTCTCTTGTTCTCGTGTTTCTGGCGATTCCTTTCGAGAGCTTATTTGTGACTCTCTTCTCCTTCTTTTCTTTATGAATCTTGAGTGGATTTTAACTTGTGGTTTTAATCCTTGATCTTTGTGATTAGTGGCCTTAGAGGTTGT
The DNA here is from genome assembly GCA_019097785.1 of Fraxinus excelsior. NCBI lineage: Eukaryota > Viridiplantae > Streptophyta > Magnoliopsida > Lamiales > Oleaceae > Fraxinus > Fraxinus excelsior. The sequence goes on from CM032642.1 coordinate 2,661,033, forward strand.
TTTGGAGAATGAGTGGGTTGTCCGGTTTGGCCGTGTAGTTTGTCTCGAGCCATTGAGTAACCGGTGTTGTTTTAGACTAGGGATTTGGGGTAGTTTGTGGCTATTGCTTTGAACAGAAGGGTACAATGTCTATGTGAATATTCTAAGCCCTAAAATGCAATGAGAATTCGTTTCTTGGCTGCGAGATTTGTTCTGTAATTATTGTTTTTTTACTTCCGTTGTGCAATTAGCCTTACATAAGCCAATTAAAATTTCAATACTCACATTAAGAAAAAGAACTAGGAAGTCTAAGAAAGTAAAGATAAATTAACATCTTTTAGAAATTGAACATAACTAGTAAGAAATAGAATTTCTTCGAATGTGACTAACTACACAAATGAAACATTTTTTTTTCTTTCAGTTCCTCCGCAATCCAGGTAAGTCTCACTTCCTCGACCATCCTTTAATTTGAAAAATTGTCAATATAGAAAGCTCAGTAAGACTTGTATCTCTTGGTACACAATTTTGATTAGAAATGTATACACATATATAAAAGTTATAGAAAATAATTTAAAATGATTTCGAAGAATCCATTGGGATCGTAGAGATTGGTTATGGCCATACATAAACTTATTTGTTCACAACTTCAAGAATCTTAACACACATCACAAATATAAATATACACATCGTGAATAAAAATAGTGAATGATTAGAACCATCTACCTTTATTCTTGATATGAAATGAGAAACCATTTGCCTTGAATTATCAAACTTGAAGATACACTTCTTGCAAATAATCTAAAACTAACACAAATTTTGAGAGGAAGAGAAGTGAAATTCGAATTTGAGGAGAGGTGTGGTAAAAAAGTAACATTCCTTTTCTTGTAACCGCCATCCTTAGTGAAAAACAAAATGGGAGAATCTTGTAATAATAAACATTGTTAATTTGAGCGTTTAAGTGGGAATTCGAAGAGTTTTAAGTCTAAAATAATTCTCAATTATTTTTTTTATAAAAACTTGTACATGGTGAAAAATGAAGGAAAATGAATGATTTATCTAACTTGTAACATATCTCCATGAATATCCATAACAATAAATTTATTCCCTCCAATTAACTTGAATAATTGTGCCTTAATGTGAAAATGATGAGATTTTAACTAAAAAAAAAACATGTGCACGGTGAATTGACCCTAGGTTACCTATGTAAAATAGATAGCACATGACCATTGTGGCAACCCAGTTATTGTTTAAATCTTAGTACTTAAAGTTATTTAAATTAATGTCTTAAATCTTTGGACTTTTAAACAACTTGTGTCTTGGGTTTTCATTATCTTAAATGGGTCGAGCGTTCAGAGTTCTTTTCTTAAATGAGCCACACCAACCAGCTTAAGAATATAAAATTCAAAACTTTACACATCCCATTGATTCCTGAAATATAACTTGATGACATACAATCCATGGTATCGGGAATACTTAGACAACGTGATATGCATGAGAGGGATGAGTTTCAAATGGTCCATAGATCAAGAAACTGTAGATGATAATGAGAAGGTAATAGCATCACCTAATGGTGTTATCAACATTGATGGAAATGTTACTATTTCAAATGACTCCACAGTTTGGGATCCACATCCATAAAGTTAAGAGGGTCAAGCTACCTTTTAGGTACTTGTTAGTTAGAGAGTCTAAAAAAACTATCTCCACAGTGCAAGCTAATGACTTGATTTCATATAATAAGATTATGGATGATGTGGATGTAGATTTATGGCAATAAATTATGAATACTGAAATGGAATCCATTGATTCAAATCGGGCGTGGGAACATGTAGATGCAACAAAAGAGATAAAACTCATCGGATGTAGTTGAGTCTACAAGAGAAAGAGACGTGGAGACAGGATATGGCAACTTTTAAAGAAATGGTAGCGGCTACGAGTTTTATCTAATGAGAAGATATCGATTATGAGGTTGTGATGATTATTTCTCTCTAGCTGAGCTAAATCCGATTGGGGATTGAGATACATCGACCCGTCTCTTGGCACGGTGACCCAGATAGCTCAAATTAGGGTTTGTTTCTTGCAACCGGAGATTCGCACCCATGGCGTGGCCGGATTCTCTCTCTTCACCTGCATGGATCTAGGCTTCAAATTTTCTTGCACCGTGTTTGGCTAAGCTTAAAAATGCAAGAGCAATTTCTAAAGAAAATTTTTATTCGAGATGTGCTTTTAGAAGAAGCTATATTGGATTATCTTCCACCAAAATTTCTTCTAAGTAGACAAAATATTTTTTATATAAAATTAGTGAAATGGATCCCAAAAGTAACTTTTAGGTTTCAAAAGCCCTTTTTTGTTTCTCAATAGTCATGTCAATTGGATCCTTATTATCTTACTTTTATGTAAAATGTCACATATTCTGAAAGAAACCGTTTATAGTGTACACTCAAAATAAATTTGATTGTTTTCTAAATTTTGAGAAATAAAATATTGCCTTTGCCTAGGAACACTTCTAATCCTAATTCTATCGGATTTTATAGATTGGTCAGAATTTCGTAATAAAATAATTGATTAAATGCAGTGATCATTTGACTAGGTGTAGTAGGATAAGAGTGCATATTATCTATGTGACTATTTTATCCTCCACATTTCTAGCAAAATGACGTGATCGTACCTCAATGATTTTATACTTGCCCATCAATGAAGGGCAAAAATGACAGTTGGCAAAGTGCAATCACATTTGACTTGTTAATTGTTGTGCGTGTGTAAGGTGTGACAAATTGGGGGCAAATTCAACAGTTAAAAAATCAATTATTTGTGAATAAAGAATACTTGAATATTTATGAAGATTAGCTAAACATGGACTCTCGTGATAATTAATTTATTTTTAACTTTTTTCTAAAAAAAATGTTTTCTAAAACTTAGTAAGTTAAATATCAAAGATTTTTGACTCTTTTTCTATCATTTTTTAAATACAAGACACTCTATTATTCATTAGCAATTAGCATCACTTGACATAATGTTTACAGTACAATGAGGGGGCGATACAACTATCTTAAACCTAATTAATGGCTTGTCTAGCTAATACATTAGTTGTCACATTCGCTTCCTATAATTACAATTTTAACTCTCAAGCCTATTATTACATTATCGAACTCTAGTAATAATCAAGTACCAACTTGATTGTCAGGGTAATTCTACTACCACTCCTTCAAAAATCAAATTCATATTGAGCTCCTATTTTACCCTCATTTTCTTAAAACTCATTTTCCCAAACTTATTTTATATATATTCTCACAATAAAATAATTTTGCACGTAAACTCCAATCTTTTTTCTACAATTTAGCCTCACATTCTCCAAAAAAAAATTGTTTTTCACATATCTAATCTAAAAATATCTCCACCAAATAGGAATTGGATTTATATTTTACTTATTTCCAACACTGGATGAATCACCCTCTATCATTTCCGATCTCGTATACCTTAGTCCTTTATCCAAGAAAGAAAACTATGAACTAATAAATAGAATCCACATAAGTTTTCTTTTGTGAGTAAACAATGTACGTAATTGAAAATATGAAAAAAAGAAGAATTTGCAGCCCAATCAAGAAAAAACCCAAACAAGACACAAATGTACAATTACAATAGTACCCTTATACCCCCCGCAACACAACCTTTCAAAAGATGCAAGTATTGACTAGATTTAAGGGTCAATTTGGAATTTGATGTCCTACAAATGAAAAAAGCTTTGACCCATCCCAAGACCAATTAGCAAGAGTAAGGCTAGATGGAGATTGGGATCTCTTTTAGCCCGTGAATTCTAAATTTAACAAAGTGCTAAAACTGCAGTGTTGGGGATGTCTTTGATTTATTGAATAAAATTACATTGATTTTTCTCTCAATTCTTCATTAATTATTCAGTATTCTTCAAAATCAATAAATGTATTGATAAAACTCAATTTTTTGTATTTGTGTACGAATCAATGAGTCTTAATTATCGAGTACTTGGTATTCTTGAGAAGAATCAATGTATACTTGATTGTGTTATTTGTTATCATCAATCGCGCTACTCGTCCAGGGTAAGCCCAAACCGATTGAAAAACAGATGACGTGGCATGCTTTTAAAAAAAAAAAAAGGAAACAAAAATGGAAAATTCTTTGAACCAAACCCCGATACCACAAACCCAAATTCGAAGCCAAGATAACCCACCTCCAAATTCGAAACCCTACCCACTGCTCACCATCTGGAAATCGATGAGCTGATTCCCAAAATAGATATATCCAATCAGAAGCCACCATCTCCGACAACACTTGGTGCCGAAATTTTGCCGCTCCAGGCAACTGTCAAAACACGTGGCGTCGTTCGACCCACCATCTCTGAACACCGTAGAAGCCTTCACCATCTCTGAACACCGTTGTCGATGTGAAAGGCATCACTGTCTAGATGTTATCCGAAGAGATTTACCATCTTCTCCTCAGCCCAACAACGTGTTCTCGTTACCGGTTTCAACAATTTTTACAAAGTAGCCTTCTTCGTGAATCATTGTTCAACTCTGCCCAGGTAAAATGTTATCTATTTTAGTAAAATTCGATTCTCCAATGTGATGTGTGAATGAAATGGGGCAACATGCCTTTTGATTTTGCGAGAATGATTTGAACTGTAATTGATGAAATGGGGCAACATGTGTTTTGATTTTGCTTGGCATTGTACTGAATTATAGTTGTCAATAGTTTATCTAGGTTGGATTTTTGCGTAGTTTTCAATTTTGCAAGATTTGTTAAATTGGTGTGAAACTGATTCCTCCAGCATTGTTGGTGGTGGTTGAGTGTCTTAGAATGGCAGGAAGGAACTCTGGAATATGTCACAGTTGTAGAGCCAAAGACCACTTCTTTGCTGATTGCAAGAAGAAACGCCCTTGCACGCTATGTAAGAATGGATTTGAGAAATGTTTTGTCGTGGAGAAGGAGAGTAAAAATAAAGGGAAATTATTCCTTTGCTGCAGTAACAATTGCGGATTTTGGGATTGGGTGGTTAAGGAAGATTCAAGCAGTCCATATAAACGCGAATGTACAAGCTCGAGTAACCATGCAAAGAATGAAACAATTGAACACATGTCTTGGATGTTCCAATCTCAAGTTCGAATAAGTGACTATGAAGAGCTCCAAATTTCGGTGAACATCACAGTTCGGGCTGAAAAAATAATTGCCTAAATGGATGCCAAAGGGAAGCAGTTGGCTAGATTATTTCACGTTCATATGCTTACCGAAATGTTTTGCAGTGACGAAAAAACCCAATGTAACGTTATTTTGTGTATGAACTCTTATGCTTGGTTAATGAGACTTATGGTTTCAAAAGAGTTTGTGTTTCTCCCCATACCCATGTATAGCTCAAATGGTTTCATGCTTAATGAGGCTTATAGTTTTGAAGTAGTCTGGGTTTTGCTTTTTTTCTAATGGAATGTTTAAGACATCTGGTTTTATATTAGATATGCTAGAGATTGTCTTAACTAAATGGTTAATAGGAAATATGCCAATTTTCCCTTCATGAAAGATGAGCTAATTCTGGAAGTGAAATTGATATACTGCCATTGTAAAAACAGAATAAGAACCTTATGAAAAGGAATAGTGAAATTGTAAAATCAACATAATGATAACGGTAACCAATGTCGAAACAAACAATCTGGATAAAATGTGTTAACTCAATGGTTAACATTGTTACATGTGTATTACCAATAATTTTTCATAAAGTCCAATCACAAGAAACCATTCACGAGCCGCTGCCATCTTCACGAGGTAAGCTTGGATAGTATAAAGACATAGATTGCCCTAAAAAAAACAAAACAAAACAAAATGAACGGTTACTGAGGTTTCATGAATAAACATAATTAAGTTTGATATCGTAAATAAGAGAACTACTTGTACCTTGTAAATTATACATAAAGTTCGTTGACGGCGGATTGATCAACTGTTTGGACGATAAATGTTGTGAGATGAAAAATTATGTTGGGATCGAGTATTGTGAAAGGAAAAATGGCATAGGTGTCGACCAGCCCTGAATTTATCCAAGTATGAACAAATAATGAAATCACAATAAGGGAATTGGACGTAGAAAAACTCAAAAGTAAAGCTTTACAATGATAAACACATCATTATTCTTATTTTTCTATGTAGATAAATCTAAATAAGAATTTGCCGATCTTATCAAGAGAAAACATCAACATTATTTATTGAACGTGAATGATAGTTTTTTTATCAATGTAAAAAAATCATTACAGTTTCTGAACTTTGCAAAATTAATTTAAATGCCTAAACACGTGATTTAATATCATCTTTACACACTACCAAACCATCCATTAACCCAGCACGCATTGCACCATAAAATAGGCAGCAATTTCTTACTTTTAAAACTTACACTAAAATGTAAAGCCTATTGAGGATTGGATAAATATAATTACAATGTCAGTTACATAGTTGTTCGGAAAGATTCAGTGGCCCATTTGTTTCCATTAAATCTAAAGAGAACATTAAGCATGTAATCTGGTATGAATTTTGTAGGTAGAAGATTCGGTTCCTACTATATGACTCAAGCCCCCACTATCCACACACAAAACACGTATACTTTGGAATTAGATCTGATGCGAGCACATGGAACAAGAACTGGTAAAATCACAAAAAATTCTACCTCATTACAAAAATGAAATGGGCAACAATTACTCATTTACTAATGGTTCAGGTCATGAAAATTAATCTAACACAAATAAGAACATAATAGCCAATCATCATACATCAACAATGATCTAAATAGCTAATAAACAATTTGATGCCAAAAATCAAAGAACAGATTAATTTATATTAGAACTTTGCTCACTTATTGTAGTGCTTGAGGTGGCTGAACGTTGATTCCTCCATCAACCATATTAAGGCGGCTTGTTGTCGGTCTTGTACTAGCGTTTGAGGTCGACCCAGACTGCATGAAATCAACTGCAATTGTCATATGTAGTTTGAAACAAATTATCTTCATAAAATAACCAAAACAAAAATGTACCTTCACTTTCTTTGATGCAGTCTCCAACGAGTTTTTTCTCCTAAATTTCTTTGGAGCTCCCTTTCTTCGCGCATGTTTTGGATCAGTTACACTTAAGGAAGTATTTGCCAACTCATTAACTTCCATAGTATGTTGAACATCGCAATTACTTCTTGTACTCGATTTCGTGGTTGTTAGCTCTTTACATTGGAATTTTATTCATTCCATCATCGCGCGTGAACGATTTTCATCATCTGCAGCTAGGTTTGCTACCTTCGCAAAACCATTAGACATCTCTTCATATCTTAATTGGGCAGGAGTACTTACTAACCCATCATATTTTACAGCGACCCTAGTGTGGGCTCTACGAAAATCCCACCTCCATCTTCGCAGTATGTACTTATCCGGCACATGTGTGACGTCATTCCTAACCAATACTGTGATCGCATGTCTGCAAAGTATTTCCCGAAACTCAAATAAGTGGCATGTGCAAACAATTTCACATTTGTCTCTCACGACCGACACGGTAAATGTCTTCCTCATTCGACAACCCTCATACATAATAGTCTCAAGTACTTCATACGTCGTATCAAAAGATCGGTCTGACATAGACATCACGTCGCAATACACCTTTCCCATTATCTCTTCCTGAAATTCATGGAATTCTGAAATAGTGTAAACCGATTGAAGCTGTTGCTCCATTTCAAATTGTGTTGTACATGGTACCATTTGTGAAAATGATTTAAAATCTGCCTGAAACTCCTTCTCAACCTTACATCTTAGGGCACGTTCGAATTGTTCAACAAATTGTTTCAACGATGTTTTCGACTGCACATACCCATCAAAGAACGCATTCATACTATCACTTCTCTGTATAGTCGGCATCCCAGCCCAAAAACTAGTTTTCAGATAACAAGGAACCCTAATTTTCATACAATCTTGATAGCCAATCATGGTCGTGCAATCCATACGTATGAATCATCGTCCTCCAACCATCTTCAAATTCTTCAGTGGACTACGAATCATATACCAGTCTATGTATAGCCCCAAATATTGGACCTTTCTCGTCATGGTAGCCAAACTTCTCAGGAAACTTCTTCAAAATGTGCCACAAACACCATCTATACTTTGTGTTTGGAAAAACAATCTAAATGACATTTTCCATTGCCCTATCTTGATTGGTAATAATACCAGCCGGAGCTTGACCGTGCATACATTGAAGTCATGTCTTGAACAACTATACAAAAGTCTCTATGTCTTCATTCGAAACCAAACCACAACCAAGTAAAGTCGATTGTCCGTAATGATTTACGCCCACAAAAGGGACGAATGACATGTCATATTTATTTACAAGGTGGGTGGTATCAAAGGAAACAATATTGCCAAACTCCTTGTACGCTTGCCTACACCGATTATTTGCCCAAAAAACATTTCGTAGCCGCGACTCGTCGTCCAAATCAAAACTAAAGTAAAATCCCAAGCATTGTACTTGCATTTTTGAAAAATAAGATTGAATTGTTGCCGCATCTCCTTCTCCAAGTCGTAATCTCCTCGCTCGTTCTATATAGTTTTGATAATCCTTTTCAATACAAGTCAATTTCTCGTATCCACATGCTTCTACAACTGCAGAGTTGTAACTTTTATGCAACAGAATTCTTGCCAAATCACTCACCTTAAGCTTCCGTTTCATAGCTGCACTCACTTGTCTGTTGCATCGATATAGCCTAGATTTAGAAGGACTTGTTTCATGATTGTGATCGAGATTTACCGCGTTAATTCTCCAGTTTCCAAGACCATCACAAGATGCAGATATCCTGACTTTACAACCCATCTTAACTGTTGGTTGCGGCTTCAAAGAACCGCTACTATTACCGATGCTTCCGCCTTTATGGCTACATGTCAACATTAGATATCTCAAACATCCATCATCGTCCTTTTTAAATTTCTTTTCTTAACTGGAAACCCCACTGTGTAAGCATATGTCAAGTAGAAATCGTACATATCTTTCTCATTTTGAACAACATTCCCACCTCGAGCACAATTGTACTAACTCCCGTAGAGGTTTCACCTTCCACCACGTTGACGGACTCTGTCACCTTCTCACTCCTAGATTGTATCGAAACATTGTCGTGATTATCTTGTACGTGGTCCATAATTTGTTCTGCCACGACAACAACAAAAAATGGTCATTTTTAGTCAACAAATAAAACAATTATATCTTCATTCAGTATAACTAATAACAAATATGTGTTCTCCGTAATCAATACCATGATTAAGCCTATATATTTCAATTGAAATAAATATATGGATATAATTTCAGGACCCATTCACAATTAAACGTTATTTTGTGAGCTTCATAAGCTGCCAATGATTCTATAGTAAGCTAATCTAACAACTCAAAAATGGCTGTCAACATTTGGACTGGATATCATATTTACGCTATTTAACAACTCAATCGATTTTTCACAAAACCGGAGATGGTTACATTGATTCCTAATGCTGTAGAGAGATACCAAAAAACTATTTGGACAACTATAACTGAAACTATATAAATCAGAAAAATGCAGATATTATTCTTAACTGATCAAGTATTATATATCCTATAAAACCTCCAGACCAGTACAAATAATAGCAATACAAACGCACAAACTGAAAATCAGATCTGGGAATTATGAAATGAATTTTACAATCAATTGGGTTCTCCACCATCTTCAATGTTGTAAAATTGGGTTTGGAGAAAATCAAAGAACAAATTAGAGAAGAAGGCTTTCGGTAGATGTAAGTCTCGAAGAAGTCACTGTCCAAATTCGGAGATATTTTGCACTTGGAGAAAATCAAAGTGCAAATCGGAGAATAGGGCTTCTGGTAGATGTAAGTCTCAAAGAAGTCACTCTCCAAATTCGAAGATACGTGCTTCTCAGGGATGTAAGGTCGCGAAAATAGGGAAATGGGCAGCACAGAAATTGGGCAATTGGGTTTCCCTCCGAATTTGAGAGATTCTATTAACACGTCACCAAATTTTAAAACCCTATTTTTTGGTCTGGACTTTAACCTGGCTAAGTAGCATTTTCCTTGTTATCATAACTTCATGCTTTTGGCTGCATCAACTCGGGTCCTGAACCTCCAATTTTCAATAAAAGTTTGGAAGTCAATAAAAATAAATCTTTCTATTGAACTAGTTATCACTGAGGAGTCGTTGAAGTCATAGAGCTATGCTTCCTCGAACCTAGGGGTGGGGCAATAGGTCTAGTCGGGTCGAATTTGACCCAAAATCGACCCAACCTAATATACCCCAATTTAGGACTATTCACAAATCAACCCGACCCGACCATATCCTAAACCGAACCGACCCAATTCGGGTCAGGTCGGGTCCCTTTTCTGAATTTAATTTCTCTACCCAAATTCTGGCCACCCAAAGCTTGGCCAGTGGAAAAAGTCTTGTAAGTTGCATTCGTGAATCCTATCGCTTGGGTTGAGATAAGAGACATTAGAGGCAATGGTGATTGAAGTTGTGGTGGCGAATTGAGCCCTATCACGATGGCTGGTTTTGTGGCCGCCGAGTGCTTGGTACGAGAGAAAAGATTTGCCGTACACTTTACATTCGTGTAGCTCATGATTCTGGGCCGATGGAGTGGCTATAATAGGAGGACAAAAGGGTTTCATTGATTTCTTGTCATCACCGGTGGAGGCTAAAGCGCCCATTCTTTCACTAGTGCTAGTGATGGTGGGATTTACGTCTTCCACGATTTCAGCGGCATCGGAACTGATGGTTGGACAAGTAGCAGTGGCGAACTGAGAACTATCAAGATGGCTTGTGTAGCCACCGAGTGCTTGGTACTTCCCGCACATGTCACACTCGAGCGACTCATGTTTGTGTGCTGGAGGAGAACAATGTTCAATAACCTTCACGACATTGACGGAGGCTGAAGCAGAGATTCTTGTGGTGGTTGTAGGTGCAAGCTTCCTCCATTAAAAAAGAGATCGAATGGATGAATAATATGGTTTTCATTGGGTTGGGTCAATTTTGGGCCAAACCCTACCTAACCCACAATTATTTAAAAATTATTTTACCCGACCCGGATTTATCCCTAACCCGACCCACTTGACCCGTTTCTGGTCGGGTCTTTGGGCTGTGGTTTTGAAGCCCAGCCCTACTCGTAACCAAGGGGAAAAAAATTATTTATAGCTCTAGAGCAAATGAACAAACATATGTATAATAGTATGCTTTGGCTTCTTAGGTTTTGGGCTGTAAGGAGATGAGGTTTCATGCACATGTTGCTACACAGTGTGTTGATGACCTATTTCTTGATACTTGACTACGCCACATAAACTAATGTTATTTGCTTCGTTTGGGCAATGATAACTTTTCCCCTTCAGATAATGACAATCAAGGTTGCTGAGACAGTATGAAGAAAATGTTGTATCATTGGTAATGAATCATACGAAGGTTTGAGGTAAGGAAGGTATATGACTTAAAAGGTGTTGGATCGATGGGTTAGGTTTTAGCAATGGTGAGACTTTCGTATTCTATGGTAGTCAAAGTACAATTCATTTTTGTAACATAGATAACATGACTAAGTATATAGATGTAATGTTTCATTTCATAAGAGATATAATCACTAAAGGGATAATTAATTTAGAAAAGATACCAACTAAGCTTATTCTGAACATGTTGGTTCTAAAGTTTTACCACTTAACAAATTTAGAGATTGTCATCTTGATACTTGTTAATATCTTTTTTAGGTACATGGGCTAATGATCCTTCTGCAAATCATCCCTTAGCACTAGTTAAGATGGTAAGGCGGAGATTGTTAATACGTTCGATGCTATCATGTGGCCTGCCAGTGATATAATGGGCATATGACTCGAGGTTGCATCCTCAAAAGCGTGTGATTAACGATCAATAATGGTTTCTACCAAATCATGACACGTATAGGCTTCCGAGCGCTT